>SEYY01000591.1:99435-127671 GCA_009176605.1 Armadillidium nasatum
TATGGTTGATATTCTCAAAGGCTTTGAAACATTAGCAAGAAACATTACCAGAAGAAAGTTACAACTCGTTTCTTTCACCACTAAGTTCTAATGTCCAAAACCATAAACTGTCAATTGCAACCTGTTCTTGATGTGAATATGTTCAATAAAATCAAGACGTATCCTTACACAGTTCTGCGAATCCATGGGTGCAGATTTCAAACCCCTCTTGTCACATACTAATGTAAGGTGGTTATCTAAGGGTAAAGTTCTGTCATGTGTATATCAACAGAAAAACGAAATTATGGTCTTTTTCATGAGTGAAAACGAAAGTAAATATTCTGATCTATTCACAGATGACGACTGGAGTATAAAGATGGCTTACCTTACCGACATATCTGAACACATAAATAAAGTAAGCGCTTACATATAGACCGATAGAGAATGTGTTAACTTCAACTGACAAAATTGCTGGTCTCATGGATAAAATTAAAATGTGGCTTTTCCGATTGGGGATGGATACCACAGATTCGTTTCCCTTCTTACAGGCGAAGAAAATTCTATTCCTTTTGTTCTAGATTGCATGAAAACTCACTTGCTTAGTCTTCAGTTTGCATTGAAAATGTACTTCTTGTTTTGACATCAAAAAGTACGACTGGATACGAACTCCTTCTTTCGGAAGATGAAATCCAAGAACAAGACACTTAAAACTCACTTTTATGACTGAGTATAATATTATATATATATATATATATATATATATATATATATATATATATATATATATATATATATATATATATATATATATATATATATATATATATATATATATATATATATATATATATATATGGTAAAGGTGTAGATTGTTTCTGACTTTCGATTGTCAGAAAATATCGATAATCGAAAATATCGAAGAGGCCTAACCTAAACAAGAACGTTGGCAAGAATTAGAGGCTATTACACCAGACATACACACAATTACTATTACTTATTTTTGTAGCAGAACCTAATTCGACTTATCATAACCTGAACTACCGAAGTTGCCGTAAAAGAGGCCTAACCTACACAAGAAGTTGCCGTAAAAGAGGCCTAACCTACACAAGAACGTTGGCACGACATACTAGAATAGGACCGTATTACATCACAAATAGAAAAAAAAATATATATATATATATATATATATATATATATATATATATATATATATATATATATATATATATATATATATATATATATATATATATATATATATATATATATATATATATATAATGCAAGAAAAGACCAATCACCAGAACAAATTACACTTATATCTTGAAGATTCATATTTAAAGAACAACAACAAAGGATACAATGACAGTCAAAGGTAAACTGAAATTTGTTGTAAAGAAATTATAGGTATAAAAAAAAATTATAGGTATAAAAGTATCGATTAAAATAAAATATCGACATAAAAATATATCGATATAAAAAAATATTGAATATTTGAAACAATCTACACCTAAGCCATATATATATATATATATATATATATATATATATATATATATATATATATATATATATATATATATATATATATATATATATATATATATATATATATATATATATATATATATATATATATATATATATATATATTATATATATTAGGGATGGGCAGGATATCCAGTTGAAAAAAAAAATTTACGTTTTTTTTTATATTTTTTTTATTATATTATATATATATATATATATATATATATATATATATATATATATATATATATATATATATATATATATATATAATATATAATATATATATATATATATATATATATATATATATATATATATATATATATATATATATATCGGATGTCATATTTTCTCATTTGCGTTTGCGGATATCGAATTTTGGTAAAGTGCGGATGCGGTTGTGAAAGCGGATGAAGAGCTTTCGTTTAGTGCTGATGCGGATGAGGGTGTTGAAATTTCGAAAATGTGGATGCGAATGTTATTTTTGATGAGGATGCGAATACGCATGCCATCACTAATATATATATATATATATATATATATATATATATATATATATATATATATATATATATATATATATATATATATATATATATATATATATATATATATATATATATATATATATATATATATTCTTAGGTGGTGGGTCCCACCGTAAAACGTCGCAGTTCGGGAGTAATTATGGATAATTTTGTAGTACGGAAGGAAGGAAAGGGAGCTTAGAGGTATTAAAAGTGGGGACTTTAAATGCAATAGGGGTGAGTGAACAAAGAAGAGAGAAGGGAAGAAGTGAGGGCTGTGAAGGAGAAAAGGAGGTTGGATATTCTAGCCTTAACAGAAACGAAACTGAAAGGGGAGGGGGATTTGGCATTTGGGAAATATAAAGGGATGTACGCTGGAGTGAATGAGAGAGGTGTAGCAAATGTTATGAGATGAGTGGTGGAGTTGTGTAAAAGGGAGAGGTAGAATGGGGCCAGAATAGTTTGGGTAAGATTAAGGTTAAGAAGGAAGTATTGGGTTTTATTTGTAGCTTATGCACCATTAGTAGGAGCAAATGAAAGGAAAAGAGAAACATTTTGGGAGAGTCTGAGTGAGTGTGTGGGAAGTTTTGACGGTAGGGATCATGTTTGTCTGTTGGGGGATTTGAATGCAAGGGTGCGTGTAAGAAGGATGAACAAGGTAATAGGAACATTTGAAGTGGAAGGGATAAATAAAAATGGGACTGAAACGATTGAAATGTGGGCGGCAAGGGGTCTTATGATTATAAATACGTGGTTTAAAAAGAAAGATAATCATAAATATACCTGGGTGAGTGGTGTGAATCGGGAAAGGGGACTGTTGGATTTTGTGTGGGAGTTGGGAAGGGAGGAGTAGGTTGTTGGATGCCAACGAGCTGAGGGGAGCTGCGATGGGTATTTCGGACCATTATTTGGTGGTGGCGAAAATAAAAGTTAAAGGAGGAAGGGGGAAAGTGGGAGGGAGAGGGAGGGTGGTGGAGATAGTACGAGGTTAGAAGATGATGAGAAGAAAGGTGACTACACAAGAGGGATACGGGAGAAATGGGATGAGGTTAAAGGGAGTGAGGTGGAAGAGGTGGAGGAGGAGTGGAGTAAAGGGAAGGGAGCGTTAGTGGAGGTTGCGAGAAAAGTGTGTGGGGTGAAAAAATAGGTAATTATAGAAGAAAGGGGAGTGAGTGGCGGAATGAAAAATTGGAGAATATGGTTAAAAGGAAAAAGGAGGACTTCTGCAAGTATTTGAGTACGAATGAGGATAGGGATTGGGAGGAGTAAAAGGAGAGGTGTAGAGAGGTGAAGAGGGCGAAAAGGAGAGTGGAAGAGGAGTGGGGTAGAAAGTTGGCAGATAATTTTAAGGAAAGAAGTAAGATGTTTCGGAAGGAGGTAAATAAAGCGAGGAGAGAAGAGAGAGGAGAAGGGGAGAGGGAGTGAGGGGGGAAGATGGTGATGTGGTGCAAGGAGAGAGGGAGGTGAGGGAGAGATGGAAGATACACTTAAGTGATATGTTGACGGGGGTGGGAGGTGAGGGAGTAATGGGAAATAATGAGGGGATGTTATTAGAAGAAGATGGGAGTATTAGTAGAGAGGAAGTAAAAGTAGCTGTGGGAAAGGTGAAGAAGGGAAAGTCGGCAGGTATGTATGCTATATATGGGAAGATGATAAGAGTGGGAGCGGAGGGATAATTGACTGGTTGGTGAGAATGTTTAATGTGTGTTGAGGAGAGGGAAAAGTACCTAAGGAGAGGCAAGATGCTTGTATAGTGCCGATATATAAAGGGAAGGGGCATAAGATGGTGTGTAGGAATTATAAGGGGATAAGCTTGTTGAGTGTAGTAGGGAAAATATATGGGAGAGTTTTAGTATATCGAAAGTAAAAGAATTGACAAGAGCGAGAGTGGGGGAAGAACAGGGAGGTTTTAGAGAGGGTAGGGGGATGTGTGGATCAGGTGTTTACATTGAGAATGATTGGTGAGAAATTATGTGAGAAAGATAGAGTGGGGTATGTATGCTTTATGGATTTGGAAAAGGCGTATGATAAAGTTTGTAGGAGGAAATTGTTTGAGGTTCTGAGGGGGGAATGAGAGGTAGATTATTGAATGGAATTAAATCATTTAATGAGAACTTGTAGAGGGAGGGTGAGGGTGAGGGTGAGGAGGGAACTAACTGAATGGTTTAACGTGGGAGTTGGACTGAGGCAGTGGTGAATGATGTCTCCGTGGTTATTTAATGTGTTAATGGATGGTGTTGTTAAGGGGATGGAGAGGGAACGGAGGTTGAGAAGTGAAGAGGGGGAATGGGAGGTAAATGTCTTGTTGTTTGCGGATGATGCGGTGTTAGTTGCGGAATCTGGGGAGAAGCTGAGAATGTTGGTGAAGAAGTTTGTGAGGCAATGTGTTTCGAAGGGATTAATGGTAAACCTAACAAGGATTGAGGATTGACGGCAGGGATGAGGCAGTAAGAGGGGAGGAATGGGGGATGTCGAGGTGGGGGAGAGAAATTTGAGGAGGTAGAATAGCTTAAATATCTGGGAATGCTGGTGGAGGGAAAAGGGAGGATGGATGGGGAAATAAAGAATAGAGCGATGAAGGGAATAAAAGTGATGGGGGGACTGAGGGAAGTATGGAAGGGGAAAATATCAAAAGAAATAAAGGTAAGAATGTTTGAGAGTATGTGTCTATCAGCTGCAATATATGGGTGTGAAACAGGGGTGATGAATGCTCAGATGAGGAAAAGATTAAAAGTTTTTGAAATGAAAGGACTGAGGGCTATATGTGGGTTAAGGAGGGTAGATAGAATCAGAAACGAAAGAATAAGGGAAATGTGTGGATGGAAGAGGGGAATAGTGGGCAGACTGGAAGAGGGTGTATTAAGATGGTTTGAAAATATGTGTAGAATGGATGAGAATAGGATGGTGGGTAGAGTGATGAGTTCCGAGGTAGAAGGAGGAAGGGAGAGGGGAAGGTGGAGGTGGATGGATGGTATGAGGGAGATATTAGGGGGGGGGAGGTTTGAATGTGGACGAAGGTAGGAGAGTTGCGGTGGGTAGAGTGAGATTGAGGGCAGTGGTGATGGGGGAAGGGAGATAAAGAGTGGATGTGTGTGTGTGAGAGAGAACTGTGACGGGCACTACCCCACGAAAGTGGGAAAAGTGAATAGATATATATATATATATATATATATATATATATATATATATATATATATATATATATATATATATATATATATATATATATATATATATATATATATATATATATATATATATATATATATATATATATATATATATATATATATATATATATATATATATATATATATAAATATAGTGATGGATCGCATGTCTTTTTTTTTCTCATTTGCGGATGCGGATATGGAATTTTATGGAATTTTCGTAAAGTGCGGATGCAGATGCGGATGTATAATTTTGGCAAGTGTGGATGCGAATATATATATATATATATATATATATATATATATATATATATATATATATATATATATATATATATATATATATATATATATATATATATATATATATATTGAAGAAAAATATGGAAGAAGTTGAAAGATAGAATGGGTAAATATGACAGACATCAACTCCCCGGCATACAAGAAGTGCCACAGACAATCGTGTGTCACGTGTGATAGGTAACCTATAACGTAGGCAAGAAGCGTCAGTTGCTTTGTGTTCAATACTCTCTCCAGGTAAAAATAAGGTGTGACGAAGATCGTGGAGTTTCAAACAATTGTTTGGACGTATGTCGAAATTGAAAGACACAGACAGGCGAGCATTGCGAAGAAATGTGACAAAAAAAAAAAGCTGCAAATATTACTCCTAAGTTGAATACCAGTTGGCTTGCAAACCCTGTTAGCAAATGAACACAGAGGAAGAAACTCAATAAGCTCGATATTCATGTATGCGCTGCAATCGTCAAAACCTTTTGTAAACGATTTGAATGTCAGAAAGTGGAGAGTGGTGCAGCATTCATAAGGATTGAACGCCTGCCGGACAATGGAAGACAGTCCTTTCGTAAAATTAATCGACCTTCACACTGTTCCCAACCTCCTGCCGAGTTTACGTATGGAAACAACCATCCCAGAAATATGATATGGAATACCTTATGAAACGGGAGAAGCACGGAGAAGGTTCAGTCATGGCTTTAATAGAGATATCATGATATTCTGAGGGCACAGTTATCGCCATGCGCAATAATAAGATTATATACTCATTTTAGGTTACCAGGTTCATCCGAGAGAGCAGAGAAAGTTTCTTGGAGGAAGTGTCATTTATCAAGAAAATAAGGTTCTAATCCCTCCAGCTCGTGAGCTTCGTGCTGACGTGTCATGGTTTGATGAACATTCAAATCAGGTTTCATGTCTTCCCTTACCACCATAATCGTCAAACCTTTATAAAAGAGTCCTTGTGGTCAGTATTGAAGTATAGAGTTCGAGATTGCTATTCACCAGAACCATCATCCCTACTGGAATTTTTGCATGAGAAATGAATATCCATTTTTTTTTCTATTTTTTTATAATTAGACACCACCTACTTGAATAGGGCTCTGCCCGTGAATGGTGGTGATGTGTAAAAAAAAAAAAAATCCACGATCCAGGATATATATATATATATATATATATATATATATATATATATATATATATATATATATATATATATATATATATATATATATATATATATATATATATATATATATATATATATATATATATATATATATATATATATATATATATATATATAATGTGAAATTATTATGAATGTGAAAGGTGGTACGAAACCATATGAAATAAATTCATGCATTAACAGATGTTTCCGTATTTTGTCCAACCCATATATAGTATACCTATATATATATATATATATATATATATATATATATATATATATATATATATATATATATATATATATATATATATATATATATATATATATATATATATATATATATATATATATATATATATATATATATATATATATGTGGACAGACCGGGCCCCGGTCCCGGTCCCGGCCATTTTTACTGACCCCTGGCCCGAGCCCCGGCTAATAATTAGGGAAAACCACAGTTTACCTGCCGGGGCTAAAATTGCAAATTATACTTTTTAATGGTGGATTAAATCAAACAAAACAAGAAAATTAAGATTTTTTTTCATTTTTTTTCAATATTTTCTTTTTCTTTTCTGTTTCTTTTGACCACTCCTCTTCTGCTGGTGAATGTTTATTTTTGTGTTTTGATTTTAGATGTCCCATAAAGATTTGGTTGAAAATTTTTTACTTTGGTCCTTTTCCAATTTCTTGGCTGTAGATGTTACATTTAGCTATTTCGAACCTATCCTGAAACATTGTAAAGTACTCCCATACTGCTGAAGCTGATATTTTAGCCATATTGATTGAAAGTATAAACAAAATAATAATTTTGAAATAATGTAGCTAAACGATACAAATTTGATACCCAGCAATAAAATAACAATGATTTGCATCAATACAGGGTATATTGATAATTTTATATCTAACATTTTTTGAAACTTTAACTTAGGGTCTTACCTAAGTAAACCTGTTGAATTACTATTGTGAATCAGAAAAAAAAAAATTTCAAAAATATTTGCACTTTTTTTAAACTTTCATTATACAAAATCTGTAATTTTCTGAAAAATGCATATAATCATTAATTTAAGTGAATGTTGACTATTCTACTCCTTTCTTATAATTAAATCTAATTTTCTTAACCTAAAATTTCAGTGTTTTTGACCTCTTTACAAATTTTAAGCAACCCCGCCCAGAGCCCCAGCCCCGGTCTATCCCTATATATATATATATATATATATATATATATATATATATATATATATATATATATATATATATATATATATATATATATATATATATATATATATATATATATATATATCCCTTCAAACGCCGTTTATAGTGACATGTCAGTCTTTCATAGAATTCCGATATTTCCCCATCTCTGGTGGAAATTTGCAGTCCTCTGGCCCTTGTCCACCAGAGGATATATATATATATATATATATATATATATATATATATATATATATATATATATATATATATATATATATATATATATATATATATATATATATATATATATATGAGTAAAAGGGAGAAATAATTTAGTGAAGGTCAGTGAAGTATTTCCTTTTCCTGTAATTTAATTTGGAACATTGTTAATTTTTTATTTAACTATCGTTAAATTTTTTTAAATATAAAATAAATTACTAAAATTTAACAAACAAAACTAACTAACTATATATATATATATATATAATATATATATATATATATATATATATATATATATATATATATATATATATATATATATATATATATATATATATATATTATATATAATATATATATATATATATATATAAGTATATGCCGCACTTTCAGCAGGAAAATATCAGAACATTCCAGTGACAAGGCGAAAATCGGGAATTCTGCAAAGGTGTGAAAAGTTGGATTTTCATGTACCTTCCTGACCCTTTTTTGACAGTTCACGGAACCCCCCATGGACCCCTTCTCCTGAATCGAGTCAATTTAAGCCGAATTGAACCTCAAAAAAGAGGGCTAGGAAAAATTGTGGAGGGGAAGTAGCAATCCCACAAATTCAGGCAATTTCCAGATATTTTGGGGGGTTCACGGGGCCTCCTAGGGTCCCTTCTTTTGATTGGAGTCCATTTTCGATGGATTAAATCCCCCCAAAAAAATGTAAGGAAAAGGCGTGGTCGTTTTGAAGGGGGGATTTGCAATTGCAAATCATCAACCAATATTCGCTTTAGGCCTGAGAAGTTCAGATAATTTCCCGCCGAAAGTGCCGCATATTACTATATATATATACCGGTATATATATATATATATATATATATATATATATATATATATATATATATATATATATATATATATATATATATATATATATATATATATATATATATATATATATATATATATATATATATATATATATATATATATATATATTCCATCTCTAATGTTTTACTCAAGAATTAAGGAAAATATATTATTATATATAAGGAATATATTTAGAAAATTGGAAAAAAGAATCAGTAAAAATGACTATATTTGAGCGTCAATGCTGTTTGTTGAAATCTTGCAAATTAAACAAAAATTTTCTAAATTTATATTTTTTAGACTTTACAATAAGAGACTATACAGTTCGGCTGCATACATGAAATGCCAAAGAATCCTTTTATAGAATAAAATTAGAAATAAAGAGAGGATGATAGACTGATCTGCAAAGAAATTTTCAGATTATTCCTCAGATTTAAAAGAAAGAATTTCGTCTCAATTTCATATTTATTAGTCTCGTATTTTGTCGAGAAAAATGGGAAATATCTCATATACAGCCAAAAGAATTGAAAATAAACTTTTATCTCTAGAAATATCATCAAAATCTATTAACTTTGGTCTTAATTCAGTCAGTTTTAATTAGTTCTTTTTTGTTGAATGATAGCTTAAAAGCATCCCTAGCTAATGGTTTAAACTTCGGATTTGTTCCAACTAGATTAAATTTTTGTTGATATCTACTACCTTTCGAAAGATTATTGAGACGCTTACGTAACTCACCAATGTACAAATTTAGTCGAGATAAAGAAATTAGCATGTTCAGCAATATTAAGAATTTAGCTTTTAAATCTTTTCAAAATTTTAACCCTAGGAATCAGATATTAACAACCTACAAGAATTACCAAAAAATGACAATTTAATAATAAGTAAACCTAAAAAAGGTTTTGGTGTTGTGCTTCTTGACAGAAATGATTTATCGGTATGTAGTAGAAATTCTTACTGATACTTTTAAATTTGAAATCATAACCGAAAATTGTCAGAAAATCATCAATACTTTCTAAAGACAAATTAAATAGATTACTCAGAACCAGAAGACTAAAAAACTGCAAAATGATTAGAAGTGAAATTTATTCCTCTATTTATTCATCGGGTGCTAAACCAGCATCTTATATGGAGTACCTAAAGTTCATAAACTTAACCACCAAATACATCCAATATTGTGTGACATTGGTACAGTTAACTATAAACTATCGAAAATTTGTGTCCCTGTATTAGAGAACTTAACGAAGAACGAATATTCGATTAAGGATACGTTTCCTTTTTGTCAATGAAATTACAAAATTCCCTGATGCCGATAAATCTGTATTGGCAAGTTTCGATGTCGAAAGCCTATTCATTAACGTACCTTTGGCTGAAACATTGGAAATTATATTAACATTATTTTCAAATACTCCATCATTGAATGACTTAGACAAACAGAGTTTCAAGGAATTTCTCTATATAACAAACATAGTATTTATGTTTAATGATAAATTTTATAAGCAATTGACGGTGTTGCGATGGGAAGTCTTTTAGGTCCCACCCTAAGTAATATCTTGATGTGCTATTATGAAACTATATGGCTTAACGATTGTCTTACTCTTTTTAAACCTATTTTATATAGAAGATATATTGATGATTTCTTTTTGCTTTTTAAGTCTATTGAACATGTTATGTTTTAACAGTACATTAACTCTAAACGTAGCAACATTACTTTCACCGTTGAAATAGAAAAGGATCGTTTCTTTGGCCTTTCTTGATATTAATATATATATATATTATATAAATAATAAAATTCCAAACTAATTTTTAGAGGAAGACACCTTTTAAAGGATTAACGGCTAAATTCAATTCATTCACCCTTGCATATTATATTCACTCTTTTTGACAGAGGATATAAGATTTTCTCCTCATATTTCAACCTCTCAAAAGAACTTGACTTCCTGAAATCTTTATTATTTTTGAAGAATGGATTACCTTATTATTTGATAGACAATATATTTGGAAAACATATATATATATATATATATATATATATATATATATATATATATATATATATATATATATATATATATATATATATATATATATATATATATATATATATATATATATAGGTAAACATTTACGAGAGCAGACAATAAAAACTTAGGTAGTGACATTGTCTAGATACTTAGTCTGTGATACTAAAGAGTAATAAATAAAAAATTCAATATCTTTTTTGAAAGGAGAAAATTATATTAACGTTTAAAGAAAAGAAGTACGATTTTTAAAAATATCTGAGGAGCTCAAAAAGTAAATAAATTAATTCTCCGAGAGAAAAAATTAATATTTATTTCATTCTTATAAATAAATTCATTGCGCAAAGTTTAAGTTACTTATTAATAGATCTTATCGATTTATCGGAAATAATATGTGATAACAATAGTGTTATTAGCTTTTATGCAACATAAACCTAACCTAACTTAAACTGACCTAACCAAACATAACAAAACCTAATCTAACCTAACTTGACCTAACCAAACCTACCATAAAAAACAAATCTAAGTAACAAAAAATGTTTTCGTTTATCTTTCAATACGCAGATAAAAAATTCAATTCTAAAGCAGGAAAAATCTAAAATGCTTTTCTTGGTTATCTATTAACGCATAAATGTGCTTCAACGGAAATGGTCGAAACTTTAACAAAATTCTTGTTAAATATTTTACTTAATTAAAGATCTCTCTCTCTCTCTCTCTCTCTCTCTCTCTATATATATATATATATATATATATATATATATATATATATATATATATATATATATATATATATATATATATATATATATATATATATATATATATATATATATTTGTGCCCCCTCCTTGAAAAGGGCTCTGCCCGTGAGTGGTGGCATTATGTAAAAAAATAAATAAATAAATAAATAAATAAAAAAAAATTTAGGTTTTCTGCAATCTGTAATACACCTAGTTATTTTGTAGTCACATTGCTAAACAAAACTATTGATAGGTGATATAGGGTTGGTGCCACCAACACTTTGCATCCAGCTTGCCCTACTGCATAGTCTATTTTCTTCATTAATTTCTGCAAAATTTGTTTTTTTCTTTTAGACCTAACCTCTTATTCTTAAGAGAAACTCAAGTGTTTGAGCGTTCTGATATCAAACCGTTTTCTGTTTCATCTTATTATCTCTATCTTAAATTTTCAGCCAAAAGAGGTTGTTATACATATGTGGCCTTCAATTTTGTTTCCTCTTGTGTCTCTAATCTGGAGTCTTCTGAATTTTACACCTTGTGACTAAAGCTCTCTTGCCATCCTACATCTAGATTCATTTGTTCTGTTTATTTATCTCCTAATTTACTGACTACCCTAAATTCTTTGACTATCTAAACTCTAAAACAGAGAACATCTCCTCTTCTTCTCCTTTCAGAAATTATCATATTAGGTGATTTCAATATTCACTGCCTCCAATGTCTTTCTTCTAGTTTTCATGATACAGACGGTGAATGTGCCTTTCAATTCTCCATCCAAAACGACCTTGAGTAGTGAGTGAAGCTCCTTGGAGATAAACCCAACATTCTAGACCTTTTTTAAAACTTCTAATCCTTCTCCATATACTGTCAAACTCTATCCTCCTCTGGGTTCTTCCAATCGCTTTCTTATCTCTGTATCCTCTTCTATCTTTTCAAATCTTCCACAAGAAAGACTCCAGCGAATTTCGAAGAAACGTTTGTGACATTTCGGTGAACAAGCTGATCGGACTTTCGGTCGTACTTCTTTGATTTGCTGAGGAATGATTATCGCTTCAGTGGGAGGGGTCTCTATACTTGAACAGAGAGCGTTAACGAGGTGATTCACAGTAGAATGGAGACTACATTCTACAATCTTTCCCTTCTACTAAACCTTAGTTTAACTCTGCTTATTCTCGTGCGATTTGCCATAAGTTGTTTTCAAACTTCAGAAAATTGTGCAATTTATATTTCATCCCGAAATCGTGCAAAATCTGTTTTTATTCATTGTAACACCAAAAACTCATTTCTCAATACAAAATGCAATACTTTTTCTGACTCCTCTTTCAGGCAGTTTGAAAAAAATGTCAACTCAAACTTTGCCTCTTCTTCTTTCCCTCCACTAATATTTTCTTTCAGCACAATTGCCGTTTTATCTTCTTCAAAAGACAACTTTTTGCTAACACTTTTGCCACTAATTCAACTTTAGATGATTTTGAAGCTATACCTCCTCCTTCAACCCTTCCCCCCAAACTCCTTTGTCTAAAATTGTAATTTCTTTTAAAGAAGTTCATTTCTGCTCTCTTACCATTACACTAAGAAAGCGTACGTTATTGATGGTATCCCTCTATAGTTCTTAAAATTTGTGTTTTTTAGCTTACACCTTGCTTTCTACTACAACCTTTCCTTCTCGCTGGAAACGTGCTCTCATTCAGTATGTGCCGAAAAAGGGGGATCTCTTCAACCCTTCAACCTCCGTTATTTCTAAAATTTCTTGTTAAGAGTTGGAAAGATTCCAATTTTCTAATCTTATCTCTGATCGCCAGTATGGTATTCGTAAAAAAAAAAAAAATTCTACTAGTGATTTCTTTTCCCTTCACTCTGACACTTGGTCCTCCTCTCTTCGGCATTTCAGTAAATCTTTTGCTGTCGCGATAGACATATCGAAAGCCTCCGATAGTGTTGCACAAATATTTGATTTTTAAACTTGTATTTCGGAATTTGTTTTCTCTGATTTTCTTTCCGGTCGTTTTATAGTAGCTGTTATAGACTGCCACAGTTCTTCCTTTAAGTCTATCCTAATTCCAATTTTATCTAGTTTTCATTAAAGAACTTCTCTCAATTACTTATTTACGTATCCACTCCTATGCTAATGACTCCATCCTTCATTACTTCTTCCAATTAATTGACGCAAGAATGGTGGCCTTGGTGCAACTACATCTCTGACATTTCTCGTATTTCAATCTAAGACAGAGAAAATAGGTTCTTTCAATGTCTCAAAATTTCAATTCCTCCATCTCTCTACTCGCAACAACCTTCCACACAACTATGACATCTTCGAAAACACAAATTAAACCTTCGTCCGTCCTTAATTTTCATATTGTTTCTTATTTTTTTTTCGTGATCTTTCTTAGAAGGAACACACATTCTTTTTTTAAACAAGTTTCCAAAAGGCTGGGTGTTCTGGGGCGTCTTCGTAATTTTTTCACACCACCCGAGTTGTTTGCTATTTATGAAGTATGCGTTACACATCTGGGGTGGTCCACTCTTACAGCTTTCCTCGAAAAGATGAAGTCTAGGGCTTTTCGTCTAAACTTACGCTCTCACTAATTCTCTCTAGTAACTTCTGCAAGTCGAATTGTTGTGTCATTCTCTCTTTTCTTTCTTAAGTACAACGGACACTGCTCTTCTGAACTCTCTCGTAGCATACCTCCTCCACTGAGAAGGGATCGATCTACAGGCTTTTCTACATAATTTCCACCTTTCCCTGTCCAACTCTCTAACAACAGACCTACCAGGTATGCTCAATTTTACATGTATTCAACTGGTAAAATCTGGAACTCACTCCCTTTATCTATTTTCCCAACTTCCTTTGACTCGCTCACTTTCAAACGCCGTGTATCGAGACACGTCTGCCATTAACTGGCTATGATTCTGACTTTCCTTCAACTATGGTGGAATTTGACCATATTTCCGGTATTTGCCCACCTCTTGGAATTTGGTAAGATTCTGGCATTTGTCCACCAGAGGATATATATATATATATATATATATATATATATATATATATATATATATATATATATATATATATATATATATATATATATATATATATATATATATATATGGGCGACAGGACTTGCAACCCGGCCCTATAATTATAGCTTACTGCTTGTAACAACTCCAGGAACCACAGCTCCGAGAAGCATGATCTTCTTGAGAGCTCTTTGAGAAAGTGTTTAGACGTTAGATGGAGAATGTGCTAGACCAACTGAAAAGGTGAAAATTCTAACTTTAAGTTTAAATAAAACTCATGGACTAGCACTGAAACCAACGTGCCCAAAAATATAATATTTTAGAGCACTCTAGGAGGGGGACTTTAAAGAGCAGATGGCCAAATATGCTGGTCCCTTTGGCAGGGTGAAAACCCTTACAAGGCGAATATATATATATATATATATATATATATATATATATATATATATATATATATATATATATATATATATATATATAATATATATATAATATATATAATTTTCATAGTTAAAAAAAATCTAGTATCGGTATCGATCATTTTTTTGCGGATACCAATACCGATACCTAAAAATATACCGATGCTTCACATCCATCCTATATATATATATATATATATATATATATATATATATATATATATATATATATATATATATATATATATATATATATATATATATATATATATATATATATATATATATATATATATATATATATATATAATACAAAGTTCCCATTGACCTTGATAAATGATGTTGAGGAAAAAAGGTGCAATTGTGTGCACTAAGAACAATAACACATGAATGCAATTAAATGCTCTTCACATTCTTTTCCCTCTATTATATATATATATATATATATATATATATATATATATATATATATATATATATATATATATATATATATATATATATATATATATATATATATATATATATATATATATATATATATTTTTTTTTTTTTTTTTTTTTTTTTTTAATTTTAATTTTTGTTTTTATTTCCAGTGGGGTGTTATACTGTCTATATATATATATATATATATATATATATATATATATATATATATATATATATATATATATATATATATATATATATATATATATATATATATATATATATATATATATATATATATATATATATATGAGAGAGAGAGAAAAGAAAGTTTGGTATATTGATTGTGATCGAGACAAGGTCAACAGAGACACAGTCTGTCTGTCTGCCTGAGTCTGGTCTGTCAAAATATGGCACGCTGTAAAGACATGCCCTATTTCGTGGTTTAAACGAGGAAAAAGCAAGGGAGATGTTCTTTTACAAGAGTTTCCTTTCTAACACACAAATGAATGAAGGAAATAAAAAAAATGTTCCCGTAAATTCACCTCCCCCCATTCCAAAATAAAAATAAAAAAATTATTTTTTAAAGTTTGTTCCATATGAAAATAATTTCTTCGCCTTACTTTTAATCCATATTATAAATCCATTATAAAAAATTTACCTGAATTTTACCTTAATAATTATTATTATAAAGAATCACTTAAAAATCCTTCAATTTCTTCTTATGAGTAAGGCTTCTTTAAAGATTAAATATTCACATTTACATTTTAATATAATAATAATATCACACGATATACAATCACAATTAGCTTAATTCAGATAATGTTTTGTGCTTCTTTTCTAAGTACACTAAAAGGAAACTTGTTATTTTTACAGTTTTGTGTTCAAAGTACATTATCAGCATAATACAAAAATAATATACAACTGTAAACTTAAATCTATGCTTGCAAGCTCAGGAATACGTTGCTGCAAGTTGTAATATGGAAATATCAATGTTTTGATCACATAAATGCCGGCATTTCTTAAATGTTTGTTCAATTCTCCTTATCACTAAATTTCATAAGGAAATAATGTATCAGTATGCAGCCAATAAATAAAAGAACGCAATGTTGCAACTATTATTTTTTTTAACTATTATATACAAAACGAGTCTTAAATAACAAATCTAATGCAATCATAATCACATTAAGAACTAAAACGAAAATATATAAAATGAGACGAAACAAAATGAAATTTTCATTGTTGGTCTTTCCCAATTGCACCATGACTCGAAAATATTTGAAAAATATCGTTCTGTAAAGAAAAGTTACGTTCAGAAATGACGTCATATGTTATTTTTTTACGCCATGACAACACTGTAAAGATATTTTACAGCCGTTTCAATGGTGTATAGATGTAGGTTGGAAGTTCTTTTACTCTACGTGAGAAGCGCATATTTTTTTGACCAAAAACTTTGAGTTGAGTGAGGAAGAATTTTTGAACTGAAAAATCCTACAAGCAGAATTTAAAGAAATGAAAGATTAAGATAGCAAAAATATTAAATTACTTTCCCCCATGTCTTAAAAAAAAAAAAATTTGGCAATATGCGTCACATCCCGATAGGTGTGGCATCCATATGTATATGCAGGATGTCTCATCATGCTCACTCCAGACAGTCACATTCATGACTACACCTCTAATATTATATATATATATATATATATATATATATATATATATATATATATATATATATATATATATATATATATATATATATATATATATATATATATATATATATATATATATATATATATATATATATATATATATATATATATATATATATATATAAGTTCGCGATATTTATTTTTAAAGTATTAGCTTTCCATATGCCTTATTCTCCCCCATTCTTTGAGATGCTCCCTATTGAAACGTAAATAAATAATCCCACCAAGCAGCATTCTCCAAAGGAATGTCGTACATACTCGTACTTCAACTTCAGTTGTAATAACAAACGTTCAGCAGCTGCGGTTTTTCCTTGACCCGTTTAAGACGGCGAATTGCGAACGAGGTGAAGGAGGACGCACTGTAACACAGATTAATTTCATACAAATAAACCATCAGACTTACTATCACTCCTTTTCCTATTTACATATATATACATACAGCAGAGTTGAACCATCACAAATGTCATCCCTCATACATTACTATTACAAAGATCATTATTGTGATTACCTCTCTAGTACAGTGTTCCCCAATTTTTATATTTATATATATATATATATATATATATATATATATATATATATATATATATAATATATATATATATATATATATATATATATATATATATATAATATATATATATATATATGAGAGAGAGAGAGACCGATTGTAAGACAAAATAAAAAAAAATTATTTTTTTTTATTTTTTATTTTTTTGAAAAATTGTCATTTTAAGTCTATTATCCCTGTATATTTGTAAGAGACCGTAATTAATAAATAATAACTTTCATCCGTATAAAGGTTTCTTCTTGTTTTTGCTAAAATTATTGAGAATTGTTTAACGTTATTTGAGAATTGGTGGCAGAATCATTTAAACTTAAATTTGAAAATATTTTCATCCGTTATAAAGAAGATAAATATATGTAAACTAGTAAAAATTTTAAAAAAGCAGGTATATATATATATATATATATATATATATATATATATATATATATATATATATATATATATATATATATATATATATATATATATATATATATATATATGGGGAGGGGAGTAGTGCTTCCGAGTCGATGAGATTTCCCGCCCCCCTTGGGTATATGTGGTCTTAGGGGTATTCCCATTTTATACCAGTAGCTAATGGAACGCACCCTTTCGCTTATCTTTACATTCTTCTACACAGAGTAGGTTCTCCTTTTACACACAAGAAACATTATTACAGACAACGCATACTTTTTTTTCTTTTTTTTTTTTAATAAATAAATTTAAGATGTCGTCCAGAACAGTAACATCGGAGAAGTCTAGAGGAGTAGCTTCCACCCCTTCCTAATCACTGCTTGGGAGTTGTTGGTCTCCCGTGATGGGGTTGGTGGCACCAAGATTTGCGACCAGCTTGCCCTAGTTCACGGTCTATTTTTTCCCATTAACTTCTGCAACATTTACGGTCTTCAGTCCAATGTCCAATTTAATTTGTTGAACACCTCTCTTCTTCTAAACCTCACCTTTTACTCTTAATTGAAACTCGGGTGCTTGAGCGTTCCGATAGCAAACTTTTTTCGGTTTCCTCTTACTGTTTCTACCCTTAATTTTCAGACAAAGGCAGTTGATGTGCAAACTTGCGTAGAGATGTTGTTTGTTCTCTTATCTGTTCGGAATTTTCTACCTTGTGGCTTAGGCTCTCTTGTCGTTCTATGACTAAATTTATTTGTTCTGTTAATTTATCTCATGATTCTACTGATTATCCTAAATTATTCGACCATCTAAACTCCAAAATAGAGGACGTTCTCTCACCTTCTCCTTTCTCAGAAATCATCAGTTTAGATGATTTCAATATTCACAAGAGCCAATGGCTTTTTTCCAGTTCTAATGATACAGTCGTTGAATTTACCTTCCATTTCCCTATCCAAAAAGACTTTGGGCAATTGGTGCAGCTACCTACTCGTAATCCTGATCGCCTTGGAGATGAATCCAGCATTCTAGACCTTTTTTTAACTTCTAATCCTTCTACATATACTGTTAAATTCTATTCACCCCTGGGTTCCTCCGATCACCTTCTTATATCTGCATCATTTTCTATATTTTCAAGTCTCCCGCAAGAAAGACCCACCCGATTACTAGGAAACGTTTATGGTATTTCGGTGCCGCAAACTGGTCGGACTTGAGGTCGTTCTAGTTTCTTTAATTTCTCGTGGAATGATTATTCCTTTCATGACAAGGGTCAATCGGAGTGTGCAGACGCATTACCATGGTGATTATCTATGGCATGGAGGTGTACATTCCATATTCTTTCAATTCTATTAAACCTAATAAATTTGGTTTAACTCTGTTCCCGTGTGATTCACCGTAGGAATGCTGCCTTCAGGGACTACCGTCGTCTTCAAATTTTAAAAACTCATGCAACTTATATTTCATTCCGGAATCGAGCAAAATCTGTTCTCCATAACACCAAAAG
The DNA here is from genome assembly GCA_009176605.1 of Armadillidium nasatum. NCBI lineage: Eukaryota > Metazoa > Arthropoda > Malacostraca > Isopoda > Armadillidiidae > Armadillidium > Armadillidium nasatum. The sequence continues at coordinate 119,182 of SEYY01000591.1, forward strand.
CTCATTTCTCCGCAAAAAATGCAATAATCTTTCTGGTTCCTCATTCTCACGACCTTTCTAGTATTTTGCAACAAATGTCAGCTCTAACGTTGCTTCTTCCTCTTTCCCTCATATAGTATCTTTTCACTGCATAACTACCGTTTTTCTTTCTTCTAAAGCTAAACTTTCCACTCAAACTTTTCCTGTACTTCAAACTTAGACGATTCTGGAGCTATTCCTCCTCTTTCAACCACTACCAACTTATTTATGCCAAAAATTATTTCTCCAAAACGCCTAAAATTATTTTATATGCTTAAAATTATTTTCTGCTCTCTGGGCTTACCACTAAAAAGGCGCACACTCCTGAAGGTATGTCTCCTGTCCTGTGGTTCATAAAAATTGTGCTCTGAGCTTGTACCCAGTCTTGGTAAACAATTTCGTTTCTGACTTTCTATTTCAACCTTACTTCTTGCTGGAAATGTGAATTCATTCAGACTTCACAGCTATGATTAATCGTACATATATTATAATGACAAAATCTGCAACACACTCCCTTTATGTTTTCCAAACTTCGTATGACTTGCACACCTTCAAACATCATGTATCGGTACATGTCGGTATTTCCTCAATTCTGGTAGAAATTAGTAGGTCTCTGGTCTTAGCCACCAGGAAAGATGCAATATATATATATATTATATATATATTATATATATATATATATATATATATATATATATATATATATATATATATATATATATATATATATATATATATATATATATATATATATATATATATATATATCAGGGTGCACATTAGGGGCCACACATAACTCAAAAAGAACTAACCGTACATTAAAAAGGATTATATTTTCAAAATCCTTGGGTCATTTCCAGTAAGAAAACTATAAAAATATGTTAAAAAAAATTAAAAAAAAAATTTAATATTTAGAAAAGTGTACAACAACTTTGAAAGTAAAAGGTTTTCGAGTCTAAAAAATTGATGCCAGTGCGTGGTTTGACAGGACACGGGGAGGTTGTCGTTAAATGAACCACTTAAATATTTTAAAAAAAGAACAATTGTCTACGGGGGGCTCTGCTCCCCGTACCACCGACCCGTGAGTGATGATGATACTGTAGACGATTTGGGGAATTTCCCATTTTTTCCAATTTCTAAAAAATTTGAAAAAAAGTGACTTGCCAGACGTAAGATTCTTGTGAGACTAATGAAAAAGTAAACTTTACTTATATAAACTTTATTATTATAAAAATTTATTTTTTAGTTCCCAATTTTTCCTACCTTAAATTCAACAAGGATTTCAAAAATATAATCATTTTTAATGTCCGATTAGTACTTTTTGAGTTATGCGTGGCCCCTAATGTGCACTCTGGCCTCTCTCTCTCTCTCTCTCTCTCTCTCTCTCTCTCTCTCTCTCTCTCTCTCTCTCTCTCTCTCTCTCTCTCTCTCTCTCTCTCTCTCTCTCTCTCTCTCTCTCTCCTCTCTCTCTCTCTCTCTCTCTCTCTCTCTCTCTCTCTCTCTCTCTCTCTCTCTCTCTCTCTCTCTCTCTCTCTCTATATTCTCTCTATATATATATATATATATATAATATATATATATATATATATATATATATATATATATATATATATATATATATATATATATATATATATATATATATATATATATATATATATATATATATATATATATATATATATATATATATATATATATATATATATATATATATATATATATATATATATATATATATATATATATATATATATATATATATATATATATATAGGGACCGACTGGGGCTAGAATTTTGCCGAGGCCGGGGTTCTGGCCGGGGTTGCCTAAAATTCGTAAAGAGGTCAAAAGCAATGAAATTTTAAATTAAGAAAATTAGATATAAATTTAATTGAGGTTTATTTAATTGTAAGGAAGGAGTAGAATAGCCAACATTCACTTAAATTAATGATTATATGCATTTTCTCGGAAAATATTTCAAAAAATTACGGATTTTGTGTAATAAAACTTTAAAAATGTACAAAAATTTAAAAAAAAAAAAATCTGATTCATAATGGTGATTCAACGGGATTACTTAGGTAAGACCCTAAGTAAAGTTTGAAAAAAATTTTAAAATATAAAATTATCAATATAACCTGCATTTATACATATAAGTTATTTTATTGCTATGCATCAAACTTGTATGATTTAGCTACATTATTTCAAAATTATTATTTTGTTTATACTTTCAGTCAATATGGTTAAAAGATCAGCTTCAGCAGTATGAGAGTACTTTACAATGCTTCAGGATAGGCTCGAAATAGCTAAATGTAACATCTGCAGTCAGGAAATTAGAAGAGGACCTCCTGGTGCCCCAAGTAAAAAATTTTCAATCAAATCATTATGGGGGCATCTAAATTCAAAACACAAAGGTGAACATTCACTAGCAGAAGAGGAGCGGTCAAAAAAATAGAAAAGAAAAATATTGATAAAAACAAGAAGAAAAATCTTAATTTCTTATATTTTGTTTGATTTAATCCACCATTAAAAAGTATAATATGCAATATATGGGCTCAGACCAGGACCAGGGTCAGTAAAAATGGCCGGGGTCGTGACCGGGTCCCTGGTCGGTCCATATATATATATATATATATATATATATATATATATATATATATATATATATATATATATATATATATATATATATATATATATATATATATATATATATATATATATATATATATATATATATATATATATCCTCTCAAAAAGGTCGATTTTTGATCAACTTTCAAAAATTCCCAAAGTTTGAGAGGCTATATCTCGCTTCAAACAAATAGTATTTAATAATGCACTAAATAAAAGTTATTGCCGTGCCCTTCTCTAAACAATATCCAAAAATAAAAAATTTGTGGTTTGACCCCGCTATTCATTTTTTTTTTTTCAACTTTGGGTCCAATTATAGGCTCAGAAAAATGCTCGAAATCAACTCAGTACTTCAGGAAAAATGTATATAACCTGAAAATTTCAGCTCAATCAGTCAAATCATAAAAAAAAACTTTTTTCAAACAAAATATATGAAAATTAAGATTGTTTCTGGTTTTTTCAATATTTTCTTTCTTGTGACTTCCCCTTTTCTGCTAGTGAATGCTCATCTATGTCTTTTGATTTTAGATACTCCCATAAAGATTTGATTGAAAATTTTTGACTTTGAGCACCCTTATATCCTCTTCTAACTTCCTGACTGCAGATGTTGCATTTAGCTATTTCGAACCTACCCTGAAACATTGTAAAGTACTCTCATACTGCTGAAGCTGATCTTTTAACCATATTGACTGAAAATATAAACAAAATAATAATTTTGAAATAATGTAGCTAAATCATACAAGTTTGATGCATAGCAATAAAATAACAAAATGTATAAATACAGGTTATATTGATAATTTTATATCTTACATTTTTTCTAACTTTATCCTTGGGTCTTACCTAAGTAAACCTGTTGAATCACTATTGTGATTCAAAAAAAAAAAATTAAAATTTTTGTACTTTTTTTAAACTTTTATTATACAAAATCTAATTTTCTGAAATTTCTTCGGAGAAAATCATTTAATCATAAATTTAAGTGAATGTTAACCTCAATTAAATTTATATCAATTTTGTTAACCTAAAATTTCAGTGCTTTTGACCTCTTTACAAATTTTCGGCAAACCCGGCCCCAGCCCCAGTCGTATATATATATATATATATATATATATATATATATATATATATATATATATATATATATATATATATATATATATATATATATATATATATATATATATATATATATATATATATATATATATATATATATATATATATATATGGGTCAATCCATTTTATCCGTACCGATGATGGTCGCTCGATAATTTTAGAAAACTTTTATATTTTGCATGGCGTTAATGTTATCCCTGGGAAGTTCAAAACCACCATTCGTTTTTGTAAATTTACTCTGGTTGTAACAGGGTGAGCCAAAATGTTAGACCAGGTGGAGCCAAATTTTCACTTAATAGAGGCTAACATTTTAAGTAATATCTCCATATTGGTAAATCTTATACCAAATTTCATAGAGATTGATTTGTTAGGGATACTTTAAGGTACATTTGGCCTTTCATGTTTTTTTTTGTGAAAATAATTTTTCACCATGAAAATGAATCCAAAAATTGTGTTAAAAATCGAAGAAATTTCCATTTTCGTGGGTGTATTATTAAAAGAAGGAAATAATTTAACGATATAAAATTTTGTGTGATGATACATACCAAAGTATGGTTTAACTTAAATCTTATTTGAAGTTGGGTAAATATTTTTAAAACAATTTACAGGGTGTTCAAAAATCAATTTTTCTGAAAATCGGTAACTTTGAACCTTAATATCTCTGGTTTGGTAAGTGCTAAAAATCTGAAATTTTCACACATTATACTACTACCATAGATGTTTCTTCACCTGCAATATTAACTTTGGTATTTGCTTGGTTTAAGAAATACAGCCATTCAAAAATGCCAAAAAAAAAAAATTTAAAGTTATGATACCTATAATTATAGTTATTATAGTTCAAGACAATACATAGACAAATGAAATAGTGTGGCATCAAGGAGAAATGAAAACAAAGTTAAAAAAATTTAATTATAAGGTTAATATACATAAGAATGTACCATTATATCTACTTTAAATGACAAAATTAACTCAATAACTTTTAAAAAAGTTGATCTACATATATATATATATATATATATATATATATATATATATTATATATATATATATATATATATATATATATTATATATATATTTGCAAATCTCAAAAGTCACCATTATATTTCTAAAATTCAATCGCAATTTTTGAAAGAAAAGAAAGAAAAACTATCTGAAAATGAATGCATAATCTTGGCTGATTTTGCCGAGAACTACACGTACGTAGTCCAAGACGAAATTCAAGGGTATCATTGGGTCAATGACCAAGCTACTTTGCACCCATTTGTTCTATATTTTCGAGATGAAAATAGTAAATTAAGAAGTCACTCTCTTTGAGCTTTAAGTAACTACTTAAACATATGTAGTAAAATATATTAAACATAATTTGCCTAAAGTTGAAAAGCTAGTTTATTTTTCAGATGGAAGTGGTAGCCAGTATAAGAATAAAAAAAATTTTGTTAACATTTCCCATCACCAAAAAGATTTCGCATTAAAAGCTGAATGGCATTTCTTTGCATCTTGCCACGGGAAAAATGCCTGTGATGGGGTTGGAGGAACAACAATGTGCGAATTAAGCAAAGTCAGCTTACAAAGAACAACAACACACCAAATTCTTAATATTGACCAAATATATTCATTCTGCAAAGAGAAATTAAGAAGAATAACTTATTTTCTCGTAAAAGAAGAAGAAATTAATGAAAACATTGAAAGACTTAAAACGAGATATGAAAATTGTTTGAGAATTATGGGAACAAGAAACTTTCAGAAATTCTTTCCACTTTCAGAGAAAATAATTAGGTGCTATCCAACCTCAAAAACCGACGTTTACGAAGACCACTGTGTCAGCAAAATTGCTTCATTAAGTTTAGAGATAAATGACACAGTAGCTTGCGTATTTGATGACCAATGGTGGATTGGAAAGTAGAAGAAATAAGTGTGGGGAACGATGATGTTTACATACATTTTTATCATCCTTCCGGACCCAGAACTTCATTCAAGATGTAGCTTGCGATCGGGTATGGATCAAATGAAAAATATTTTAAGAAAACTTTTAGGGCTTGAAATGAAAATGTCATTAAAAGGCAGAAATTACAACATCTCAAATAAAGTTTCCGAAGAAATCTCTCTTCTTCTGAACAATCACAGTTTAGCGCAAAGTTTATATATATATATATATATATATATATATATATATATATATATATATATATATATATATATATATATATATATATATAATATATATAATATATATATTTTTTTTTTTTTTTTTTTTTTTTTTTTTTTTTTTTTTTTTTTTATAATATATATTATTATATATATATTAAATATATATATATATATATATATATATATATTATATATATATAATATATATATATATATATATATATATATATATAGATCAACTTTTTAAAAGTTATTGAGTTAATTTTGTCATTTAAAGTAGATATAACGGTACATTCTTATGCATATTAACCTTATAATTAAATTTTTTTAACTTTGTTTTCTTTTCTCCTGATGCACACTATTTAATTTGTCTATGTATTGTCTTGAACTTAATAACTATAATTATAGGTATCATAACACAACTTTAAAAAAAATTTTTTGGCATTTTTGAATGGCTGTATTTCTTAAAACAAGCAAATACCAAAGTTAATATTGCAGGTCAAGGAACATCTATGGTAGTAGTATAATGTGTGAAAATTTCAGATTTTTAGCACTTACCAAACCAGAGATATTAAGGTTCAAAGTTACCGATTTTCAGAAAAATTGATTTTTGAACACCCTGTAAATTGTTTTAAAATTTTACCCAACAAAATAAGAGCAAATTAAAAATATTATTTGAAAAAAAAAAATTTTATATCGTTAAATTATTTCCTTCTTTTAATAATACACCCTCAAAAATGGAAATTTCTTCGATTTTTAACACAATTTTTAGGATTCATTTTCATGGTGAAAAATTATTTTCACAAAAAAAAACATGAAAGGCCAAATGTACCTTAAATTATCCCTAACAAATCAATCTCTATGACATTTGGTATAAGATTTACCAATATGGAGATATTACTTAAAATGTTAGTCTCTATTAAGTGAAAATTTGGTCCACTGGTCTAACATTTTGGCTCACCCTGTTGCAACCAAGTAAATTACAAAAACGAATGGTGGTTTTGAACTTCCCAGGGATAAATTAACGCCATGCAAAATATAAAAGTTTTCTAAAATTATCGAGCGGCCAACTTCCATTATTTTGGTAAGGAAAAAATGGATTGACCCATAATATATATATATATATATATATATATATTAATATACTATATATATATATATATATATATATATATTATATATATATTATTTTTTTATTTATATATATTGTAATATGGAAGTAAATAAAGGTTCAGAGTTGTATAAAATTAGTTGTCTGAATGTAAGGGGAATAAATGATAATATTAAATAAGTGGAAATCTGAGAGATGTTTAAAGATAAGAAGCTAGATTTGTTGGGCTTGACTTAACAAAGCTTAAAGGGAAAGGGGAGATAGAGTTTAGCAATTACCTAAGATGAGGAAGTGCGAAAGAATATAGTCTAGAATAATGTTAGGTTTAGTAGAAGGCAAAGTACATGAATGTACGCCTCCATGCCAGAGAGAATCACCTCGGTTATCCGCTCTGCACACTCAGAGGGACCCCTCCCACGGAAACGGTAATCATTCAATAGAAAATCAGAAAAATACAATCGTAAGTCAGACCAGTTAGAGCATCGAATGTCTCATCGCTGAAGGCGGGGGCCGTTCTTACGGAAGACTTGAAGAGACAGGACAAGACACAGATATAAGAAGGAGATCGGATGAACCCAGAGGAGGAAAGAGTTTATCAGTGTAAGGAGAATGATAAAAAGTTAGGAAAAGATCTAGTTTGTTGGGTTCATCACCAAGGCGATAAGGGATACGAGTAGGGAGTTGCACCAACTGCTCAATTCTGTCCTGGAGAGAAAATTGGTAGGCGAGTTCACCAGGTGGATCATTAGCATTGGCGGTGGTGAACATTGAAATCACCTAATATGATGATTTCAGAGAAAGGAGAAGAAGAAAGAATGTGTTCTATTTTGGAGTTAAGATAGTCGAAGAATTTTGGATAGTCTGTAGAGTTAGGAGATAAGTAGACAGAACAGATGAATTTAGTTGTAGATTTGCAAGAAAGTTTAAGCCATAGAGAACTCGGAAGACTCCAAATTTGAGACACAAGAACAGACAACATCGTTGCGCACATATGTGCAACATCCGCCTTTGGCTGAAAATTGAGGATAGAGACAATAAGAGGTAACAGAATAAGGTTTGCTGTCAGCACACTCAATCATCTGAGTTTCGGTTAAGAACAAGAGATGATTTCTAGAAGAAGAGAGGTGGTGTTCGACAAAGTGGATATTAAAAAAAGAGACCGCGAATGTTGCAGAAGTGAATGAGAAAGGAAGACCGTGCACAAATCACAAATGTGTACTCATTGATTCTAAACTCTTTATGCCTTTGATGTTATTATTATTCAGCAAGAGACAGCTGTTATTCCACATGACATGCCTTGTCGGGTCATGATACTCTTCAGAAATTAATTCAAAGGGTGTACAGACAATGACGACCAAAAATTGGAGAATATCATCTTTAATACAGGAAGATTTAAAACAATATTGAATGATATGTCATGTGTGTAATTATAAATTGCTTATATTTAATCACTGTATTTTCATA
>SEYY01000592.1:0-12861 GCA_009176605.1 Armadillidium nasatum
TATATATATATATATAATATATATATATTTTGATGGTTCGGATCATTTTCTCTTTTGCGGAGATAAGAATTTTCGTCAAGTGCGGATGCGATGTTAATTTTGATGAGGGCGAATGCGTATGCCATATATAATATATATATATATAAATATATATATATATATATATATATATATATATATATAATATTATATATAATAATATATATATATATAATATTATTATATTATTTATTATTTCGCCATCACCCTTCCCACTTTCGTGGTGGTGCCCGCCATAATCCATTAAACATACCCATTCTTATCTTTCAACCCCTTCACCACCGCCCTCCACTCACCTGTCCTCCGCAAGTCTTCTACCCTCTCTCTCAAATTCCTTCACAAATCTCTCTAACTCCATCCATCCATCTCCACTTTGGCCTTCCCCTCCCCCTACCACCTTCCACCTCGGATCTAAATACCTTGCCCACCATTCTGTCCTCATTCATTCTACACATATGTCCAAACCATTTTAGCACACCTTCCTCTGCTCTAGCAATTAAACTCCTCTTCCATTTACACATCTCTCTTATTCTGTCATTTCTAATCCTATCCATCCTTCTTAATTTACATATCGCTCTCAAACCTTTCATCTCAAAGACATTCAAACTTTTCCTCGCTCTAGCACTTAACATCCATGTTTCACATCCATACATTACAGAAGGTAAGCACTACATTCAAACATTATATATATATATATATATATATATATATATATATATATATATATATTATATATATATATAAATATATATATATATATATATATATATAAATATATATATAAAATTAATGTCTGCTACTGGACTCGGACCACCAACCTATAAGATGGTAAGTCCAGTGCGCTGACCACTCTGCTACGGCAGTACAAAAGGGAATCGCATTGAAACTTGCTCATGATCTTAAGTCATTCGCGACGTCAAGCCCAAAGGACTCCCCCGACTGCAATACGAGCAAGAGACAAGTGGGTCAAAGGTTGATTCCACCACTCACAGACAGTTATATTCAAGATTTTTCAAAGTCTGCTATAACTCTCACAGACTATTATCTATATATAGAAAATTAATGTCTGCCATTGGACTCGAACCAACAACCTTTAAGATGGTAAGTCTAGCGCCCTGACCAATCTGCTACGGCAGTACAAAAGGGAATCGCATTGAGATAGCTTCTTTCCTAGTGAACCTTAATTTAATTAGAAAGGTTAAAGCCAATACTAAGGGTTTCCACATACACATTTAGTACACTGTGAACGTTTAACACCGTATCTCGGTCCGTCTTCAGCACAAACTAAATTAATTCTTCAACTTTCTATTTTAAAATACAATCAATATATAAATTCATTATCTATATATAAGATATTTAAAATAATTATAATTGCAATGAAAAAATAAAGTAATAATATTAATATTGAAGTAACATAAATAAAAAGGCTGGACTATTTTGTGAAAAAGGACTTCATTTATAAAAACTGTTTATATGCTTTCAGTAATTTATGTTGTGTATATGCTTTATATATTTTTTAAGTTTTCCTTTATATTGGAGAAGTTCTCCTTCATTGGTGTTTGTAAAGTTGTTTTTTTTTGTTTCGATATAGCACTCTGTTTAATTCCTAAAAGAATTGCCGGTTAAAGAATTAGCACTCTTTTCAAATATTTTGTCGCGGTCAGACGTTTTATAAAATGTAAGTGTTTTTGCTTGTTCATTACAAGTCCTTAAAATTCAAGGTAAAAGGTATGAGGTTATATATTTTTTCCTTATTCACCTCTTTCTTACGATCATTCTATTGACTCCTACTCAAATATATACCAACATATTGTTCTTAATATATTAAAGTTATATATGAAGCAACTTCTAGAGGCAACATTTCTTTAGAAAAGTTCATAGTAAGTCTCCTCTTATTATTTAATTGTAACACTAATTGCGACCCTTCTCTTTCAGGTCTTTATTAAATAAAAACTAAGCGTAATTTAGCTACCCCATAATTTTTATACATTATTGAGGTGAATTCTTCGAAAAATTTCTCACCCCAATTTCAAATAACAAAATTTCAAAATTTGCTCAACATTTTTTCTTCATTTTATCAGAAAACTTAGGAGAATAATATAGATACATTTTCATCAAAGGGTTGTTTTTTATTAAAGCACTCCTTCATGGTGTTTTCATGATTTTTAGGGATTTTTTTTTTCTCAAAAATTTTTGGGAAAAATCCATAAAAACAATGAAAATACCATGAAGGATTGATTCAATCAAAAACAACTCTTAGATGAAAATGTGTCTATATGATTCTCCTATCTTTTCTGAAAAAAAGAAGAGAAAAAGTTGTTGTGCAAATTTTAAACTGGTGTCATTTGAAGGGAGGTTTTTTTCAAGAAAAATTTCTCAACCCAACTTCAAATGGCACCAGTTCAAAATTTGTTCAACAACTTTTTCTACTTTTTAAAGAAAAGAAAGGAGGATCATATAGGCACAGTTTCATCTAAGGATTGTTTTTGATTCAATCCTTCATGGTATTTTCACGGTTTTTATGGAATTTTTTTTTTTTTTTTTTTTTTTTTTTTTAACATTTTTTGAAAAAAATTCCTAAAAATCATGAAAACACCATGAAGAAATGTTTCATTCAAAAACAATCCTTAGATGAAAATGTATCTATATCATTTTCCTAAGTTTTCTGAAAAAAATGGAAAAAAAATTGCTGAGCAAATTTGGATTTTTTGTCATTTGAAGTTGTGTAAGAAATTTTTCAAAAAATTTAAAAACATGAAAACACCATGAAGGAATGTTTAATCAAAAGCAACCCTTAAAAGAATGTGTTTCTACATCATTCAACTACCTTTCCTGAAAAAAATTAAAACAAGTTATCGAGCAAATTTTGAGCTGGGGCCATTTGAAGTTTTGGTGAATTATCTCCCAAACCATACCCTCTACAAAAATTTTACAAGAATGCAAAAATCTGTATCATCCCCAATTATACTTATAAACCAAGTTTGACCTTTCTGTTGTGAAAATAGAAATATTTATTTTAAAAAAACAATAATCGACAAAATACTCCATCGAAAATGTCCGCTAACCCTTTCTAAAAAGGACAATAGAAGAAGCTTCATCATTTAAAGATGGGCAATGAGTTTTTATATATAAAACATTAAGATCCTACAATCAAGAAGAAAAGACGCATGTTGAAGAACAGAAATTTAATAAAAAAAGGATGGGTATGTCCATGGTCTTTTATGGCAGAATGTACAAGAAAGCAAAGAGAATAGTTTGTTCTAAAGGAAACTCCTCAATGCTTATCAATCCTTACTTTCAATTGTAGACCAGTTTGGCTTTCATATGCTGCATTACAGCTCGTACACTTAAATAAATAAATTAATGAGGATCTGAGAAGCATTGGGTGAGATTCTTTGTGTCTGAAGAAACTATAAATTCAGAGGGAGTTATAATTTATAAAAATGAACTGGCGTTGCAGGAATGTAGCTTCAATAATAGTAAGAATATTTCTATTAAGTTGAAATGTAAGTGATCGTATAAACAGAACTTTTAAGTATATTTTTTGTTTTTGTACAGTAGGAAAATGAAGAGTGGGTCTGAAGATATTACTCAGACACTCGTTAATTAATACTTTTTCTACTTGGAACTTTGGAAATAAATTGAAATGGAAAAGTATTTTCATAAATTCTATCTGTATGGAATATATATATATATATTGTAGTCGCAGAGCTTCCCGCAATTTACTGTAACTTTTATACTGTGGTTTTCTAGCCCAGTATCTTCCTTCTCTTAAGTAGAGAGCGATACACTTTTTCAACCTACAACGGTTTTGTTTACAGTGCACATTCTACATTTGATCTAATTTAATCACCTGCCAGTGACATTGTGTGATATTTCTTCATCGTTTATATCAACCACAATAAGCAGTCGTCTGTTATACAGGCTCTTGCCTCGCAAATCCTTCATCACAGCTACAGTGATCGGGCACGGCATTTACTGTCCCAGCTTCTCTGAATCTACTTTTGCTGGCACCAGCCATCAGTGAAGTCTGCTTCCTTCTCTGTGTATTACCAAGCTGACACTAGATAGGGTTTGTGTTTTATTTTTGTTATTGTCATCTTGTTCTTGTGGACCATCCAGAGTCAATATTTTATGTAATAAAATACTAACCATCCAGACTTCATTATTTTCCTCCATCAACCATCAACCACCAACTAAAATATATATATATATATATATATATATATATATATATATATATATATATATATATATATATATATATATATATATATATATATATATATATAATATATATATATATATTGCAAGTTTTGTGTATTATTTCCAGCAAATAAAATTTTTTAGTCAGAGAGGTCCTGGGCTCTAATAAATAAGACCTTTCACTAAATATAAAAATGTTCATGTGGTTTGTAAGGGACATACAAACACTGAGTGGCATAAAACTGTTGCTGAAGCTGCAAATTAACCATAGAAAAAAATAAAAACGTATTATTTTCAATAATTAAATGTAACATTTTCTGGTTCGTACGATTTATCGCTTCAGGGTAAGCATCGTAACGACTGCTGAAAGAGTTGATCCGTTTACAAATAGATGCGGGAGACCAGTCATTGAAGAACCATTTTGAACAAGGGATGAAAAATGCCACATTTCAATCGGTTCAGATTCAGAATGAGATTATTTCTTTATGTGGTACTATCATAATGGAAAACATCGTTAATAAGGTCAAGGAAGCATACGAGTATAGCTTACTAGGAGATGAAACCACTCATATTTCTGGAAAGGAACAGTTGTGAATAGGGTTGTGAATGATGTATTTACATTCGGTTTGTTAATTCTAAATCATAAGGCGAAATTTAGCCATATAAAATGCTGCCTTCAGAAAACTAAATTAGATACGCAGGATTCTAAATTAGATAATAGTGAAAATTGACGCGTTTTCGTTCCGAAAGTGACGAATATAACTCTGTTTTTCTCATAAAATTTTAGAAAACTAAATATTTTAGTAAAACTTGAAAGAATATAAATAAGTGACTGTTCGGAAGAAATAAATTCTGCCAGCCTGAATAGAACTCCTATCTTCTTTGAAGCGGCCCTTGTAACCGTTGTTATATAAGGTTTCGAAGAGAATTTGGTGTTTATGTTCAGACCAACAATATTGTTGATTTTCACAAGTGATATTAGATAGAAAAGTTGGGAGGTGTTTTAGGAAGAGAGATGTGAAGGTATCGAGTTTTTAAAAGAGTTGAATTTCACCAGGCTGAAGGTGTGACCCTCATCCAGAGCGAAAGGATTGCAACTGTAGATGCAAATGAGAAAGCAGCTTTGAAAAGAGTAGAAAAATGGAGAGTTGAGTTATCGGCATAAGAATGAATTAATTTAGAAGTGCTGTCGAGAAGATCATTAATTAATAGTAAGAGTAAAGTTGGAGATAGCATAACCTTGAGGAACATCACAATTAACAGGAAAAGAGGAAGGGGTCTCTTCATCAACAAATGCTGATATGGAACATTCTGAGAGAAAACTAAACATGAGTAAGTAAAGAGAAGGAAGAGAGGTTAGTAAGAGAATAGTAACACTTGCCATAAACTGTCAAAAGCTTTGGATATCTCAAGCGCCATCCTTAAACGCAGATCATAAAATAGATAGGAGAGTATGTCACCAGTAAATCTCGAACGTCGAAAGCAATTCCGAAATCTGAGAGAAGGGAATGAGGTTCCAGATAATTCGGGAAATGAAAGTTAAGGAGATATTTAAAGATTTTACACAGAATACAAATGAGAGCTATAGGACGATAGTAAGAAGGATTAGAACGGCTACCTTTCTTATAATCGACTGAACATATGCGCATATGCGCACTTCCATCACAGAGAGAAAGTACTAGAATTAAGGAATAGAAAGTAGAGTGGAACAAGGACAGCCTTTAGTTCAGACGCACACACTCTCAAAATTCGAGGAATGCCATCCATACATCTAAGAATCTCATGCACCCGATCATGTGTGATCACAGGTAGAAACATAGAACACCTGAGAGGAGGAGTAAGATGAAGGATGATAGAATCGTCCAGGGTAGAATTAGCTGAAGAAAAGAGGTTGAAAAAAATAGGATTTGCTACAGTACTGACACGGCGAATAAGAGCGGAAATGCAGATTTACACAAGTTATTAGAAAGTGTTTTTGGTAAGAGGCCAGAGATATTTATCAGTAGGAGAAAAAGGGTTACTCAAATTTTGATGTTACCATATATGAAAACGTTCGAATCCGAATCCGAGTCCAGATGAGTTTTGAATTTCTCGAATCTGAATCCACTTAATATTTGGATTTCTCGTATCCTAATCCAAGAACTTCGAATCCGAATTCAAAAAAATTTGCAATTCTAGAATCCTAATCCGAATCCGTGAATTCGCATAGCACTGGGTTGCTGAAATTGTGTTGCGCACCGCACCGCACCAGGTGCGCCGACCAACCCTAGTCAGCATTATTATTATTATTAAAATTCGACATAAATGAAGAAAACCAAGTCAAATCTAGATAGATCAAGTAAGGTATTTATTTTGTTATTTCAAGCAAGCCAAGTAGTTTCATGTTTACATCAAGGAAAACGCTTTATAAACCCTCACTAAGAGTAATAGCTTCCAGGAGGGCAGATGCCCCCCTGATGACGCCCATATATATATATATATATATATATATATATATATATATATATATATATATATATATATATATATATATATATATATATATATATATATATATATATATATATATATATATATATATACCATCTCACCATTTAAATATATATAAAAGTTGGTATATAAAATTGCCTATAAAAAAATATCTTTTAATTAAATTAACACTACTACAAATTTGACAACGTGACTTGGATTCACTTGTTAAGATAAATAAAATTCATCCGGTCATCAATGTCTGCATTTCAATTGGTTCTTGCTTCTTCCTATCCTCGGTATCTTGATTTTTGTTACATATTGCAGCACAGGTAAATAAAATAATCATGAACAAAAGCCCAACTCCAAATATTCCATAATGTAAAAACAGTAATAGTTTCGAATGAAACTGAAGATCTGCAACACTAGGGACAGCACCAGCATTATCTGGAAATGAGGTAGTCTTTGCCCCTAATATTGGACGTGGTTTATTAGTAATTATAATAGTTGAGTTCAGTAATTCAATTTGTTTCCTTTGATCAAAATACCAAAAGGTCATCATGATAGAGTTTTCCACAAAAAGAAGAATGGCGTATATTGTATAAGGAAACCAAACTGCTATCTGTAAAGGGATGAAACAACAATTCAGACTAAAGATCATAAGTTAATGTTTGCTCAGATACCGAAAAGTACACAATTACCTTCATCCTTGTGTGCATATTAAACTGGATGTAAGCAAATATGAAAACAAAAGCACCGAATAAATAAATAAATATCCTTTTCATTATATTTTTGTAATCTGCAATTGTTTGAAAGAGAAAGATGAGAAGAACGTGAATCCCAATTACTAGAAGAACCCATAAGTCGTAAGAAGCACTAAAAAGGGCCAGGGCCTGAAATCTCGTTATCAGGAAACACATCCACCAAATCAAGGCTACGATCTGCATAAAATAAATAAATCAAAAAATGATACTATAAATTATCTAAATAACGTAGATCAAACAATTTTCCTTTAGCAATGCTAAAAACAAATAAATTAACAGATTTTTTTCAAAATTTATTGGCAAGTGACATATATAATTTTATAATTTTGTTTACATAGGAAATCTACTAAAAAGCAATTCACTGAGTACTAATTTAAATAATAATATAAAAATTAATTTAATTTTATTGTCATAATATTTTTCCTACAATAATATAATATCAACCATAATTATATCACCTTAATAACAGTAATACAGTTAACAATAAATGTATTGGTGGGAAGTAATAATATTATCATTCAAAAGCGTTAAAATGGAAACGTCGTTCACCTGTAAGTACCAAGGCAAAGTTTGTTCAGAATGTGGCTCGTTGTGACCTTCAATGACGTTTTGAGTGGAGACGCTTCTTTGGTGTGTTGAAACCACCTTTAATGAAAGGATTAAAAGCGATAAAGAAATCTGAACTGCTTCTGTTGTTCCTGTGAAAAATAATAGTAAATAATAATAAAGAAAATTATATAATCGCGCTTTTGCACAAATACAATATATATATATATATATATATATATATATATATATATATATATATATATATATATATATATATATATATATATATATATATATATATATATATATATATATATATATATATATATATATATATATATATATATATTACAGATCGCCACCACTCATGGGCAGAGCCCTTTTCAAAGAGGGGGCATACACAAGGGGAAGAAAACTCACTCAAACACAGACCTAACGTACATCCCTCAGGTGGGTACAGACGGAAGCCTTGAAGAGTGGAAGATTAAATACAGGAGGAAAAATAGATGATAGTACAGAGTTCCACAGAACAGAGGTAACTGGAAAGGAGGAGGAACCACAACTGGCTAGCCTAGGGTTTCCTGCATCCACACAATTTGAGCGAAAGCAGGGCACCCCTTGTGCAACGAGGACGACGCAACGGTGGAGGAATGCAAGAGGCCAATTCCCTCGAGCACCTGCCATTGTAGTATCTATAGAAAAGAGACAGTGCGCCAACGTCACGTCGCAGATATAGGGGCCAAGAGAATTTAAAAGTAGGGAACAGTTTATTAATCTTTTAGCTTTAGACTCAACCCTATCCAGAAGAGAGGAGGAGCCGGAGGCCCCCCAAATGTGAGAACAGTACTCCATACAAGGGCGAATAAGACCCTTATATTTTTGGAGTAACTGTTCAGAAGAAAAAAAATTCTCGCAACCTGAACAGAATTCACAGCTTCTTAGAGCCAGCTTTTGCAACCATTGTGATATGTGGTTTCCAAGACAGTTTATTGTTTATGTTTAGACCAATTATGTTAATGTTATTTACAGGCGAGACGGGAGAGCCATCGAAAAGGATAGGAAAGTTGGGAGGTGTTTTTGAGGAAGATGTGAAGAAGCTGAATTTTTAAAGAGTTGAATTTCACAAGGTTGATATGACCCCACCGGGAAATCCCATCCAGATAGGCAAGAATAAAATCGAAAAGTTGAAGACAAGAAGCAACTCTAGAATCAAAAAAGGGAGCAGATTTGAAATGAGTAGAAGAATGTAGAGTTAAGTCATCAGCATAAGAGTAAACAGAGTTAGAAATGCAGTTGAAAAGATCGTTAATGAAAAGTAAAAATAAAGTTGGAGACAAAAAAAAACACCCTGAGGAACACTGACAAAAAAAAGAGGAAGAGGTCTTATATATATATATATATATATATATATATATATATATATATATATATATATATATATATATATATATATATATATATATATATATATATATATATATATATATATATATATATATATATATATATATATATATCCTTTCCAGCAACTTCTGTTTTGTGGAACTCCTTCATCATTTATTATTTGCTATTGTATTTAGCCTTCCTCTCTTTTAAAGCGTCAATTTGTGTTCAAATGAGAGATTTGCGTTAAGCTTGGAGATGGGTAGGTTTTCTTTAATTTTCTAATTATGCTGTCCCTGAAAATAGCTCTGGCAGTGAGTGGTGGCGACGTGTAAGAAAAAAAGAAACCTTAGATTATTTTAGAAAATGGGAAGAGAGGTTTTAAATTATAGAATTTCAGAGAAGCGCAAAATTTAAATAAACCCACAGAATATTAATTTAAAAATGCTTTCTCAAACATTAAAAGTTTGCACATTTGCCAGACTTCCATCAAGGGAATTCGCGCTTTGAATTTTCTAAATTGTTTTCAGTAAGTATATCACACACACACACACATTCGCACAAGCACGCATATATAATATATATATATATATATATATATATATATATATATATATATATATATATATATATATATATATATATATATATATATATATATATATATATATATATTATATATTATATATATATATATATATATATATATATATATATATATATATATATATATATATATATATATATATATATATATAATATATATATATATATATATATATATATATATATATATATATATATATATATATATAATATATATATATATATATATATATATATATATATATATATATATATATTATATATATATATATATATATATATATATATATATATATATATATATATATATATATATATATTAGGGATGGAGTGAAGTATCGGTTTCGGTATTGGCAAAAAAAATGACCGATACCGATAAAAAAAATGACCGACCCTCCCAGGGAGAATATATATATATATATATATATATATATATATATATATATATATATATATATATATATATATATATATATATATATATATATATATATATATATATATATATATATATATATATATATATATATATATATATATATATATATATATATATATATATATATATATATATATATATATATATATATATATATATATATATAATATATATATATATATATATATATATATATACTAGATGGGAAAAGAAAAGATAGAAGAATCAGATGGAAGAGAAGAGAAGAGAAGACATTTCAGCTTTCACAATCTATTCTGAAAATTGGAAAGATTGTTTAGAGAACGTTGTAGAATTGCATTAAAAAGAAAATTATTTTCCGTACTTAAAAATAATAACAGATTTATTTTAAAATATAATTTTTCTAAAAATATTTTCGAAAAACAAAATTAAATGAATCGCAATTAAATTATTTTCAAAATTTTCTGGAGGAGCAACGAAGCTTTCAATTAACATACTTTCCGCTAAAGTGGAAAATTTAACATTAGTATCAAGAATATAAAATTTAAAAACACGAGTTTGGACTGGGCGACAAGATTGGATCATGAAGATTAGTTCTTCGCATGGTTCTAGGATCTGAGATTCTTTTAACCACTTTTTTTTGTCTTTCCATGAACGACTGCAGGAATTTTCCTGAAGTTGACTCCACCCTGTATCATGCGGGATATGGTGTAGTGTATAAATATATATATATATATATATATATATATATATATATATATATATATATATATATATATATATATATATATATATATATATATATATATATATATATATATATATATATATTCTCCTTGGAAGGGTTTTCACGATGTCAGTGGAACCATCAGATTTCGAAATCTGCTCTTAAATGTCCCTCTCCTATACAGTGCTCTAAAAGATCATGTTTTTGGCTCGTTGGTTTCAATGCAAGTTCTGGAGTTTTATTTAAACTCCCAGGTAAGATTTTCACCCATTCAGTGGGACTAGCACCTTCTCCACCTAACCTCTAAACACTTTCTCAAAGAGAAGATCTCGTTTTGGCTTAGGTTGCCAGATTTTTCGAAAAGTAGCTAAATCTGGCACCCTGATATCATCATTGTTATTATTATTACTAGGATTATTGTAGCAAACTTCATAATTAATGACTTTGTTATTGTTGCTTGCATGATCAATAATCTAGAATTTCGTAACTCTAGAAGTAACCTATCCTAACTTGTAATTATTAAATTTATATGTATTAAACATTGGGGCTCAAAGGAAACGGCAGTGTTTTCCCCTAGCAGCCCCTTTTCAGAGAACTGGACATTGTCACATTATTATCATTATTAAGATTATTATTGAATTTAGTAGTATAGGACCTACTGTTAAACTTTAAGCCTGTAAATGTACCATATCCTGAATAAATATTTGTGAATTGTGAATTGTGAATAATTGTGTGGAAGATTGTGTCGAGTGGAGAGATGGAGGAACTGAGTTTTTGAGACATTGAAAATAACCATGTTTTCTCTGCCCCAATTGGAAATACGTGAATGATCAGAGGTTAGTTGCTCCAAGGCTACCCTTCTCGAGTCTAATAACTGTTGTTGGGATGGACGTCTTTCAAACTGAAAGGAGTAATGAAGTGTGGAGTCATTAGCATAGGAGTGTATAGGAGACGAAGTAATAGAGAGAAGGTTATTGATAAAAATTAGAAAAAGAGTTGAGAAAGAACAGATCCTTGAGGAACACAACTATTTATACATGTATAGGAAGAACGGTGGCCGTCTACAACTGCTGCTACAGAACGACCGGAAAGGAAATTAGAAAGAAGGTCACTGAGAGAAGGATAGATTCCGAAAGAGGGAAGTTTGGAAATCAAAGCTTTGTGCCAGACTCTATCGAAAGCTTTCGATATGTCTAGCGCCACAGCGAAAGATTCACCGAAACCCCGAAGAGTGGAGGACCAAGAGTCAGAAATTAGATAAGTTTGGAAGAACTGAGATGTTTCCAAATCTTCCTGTTAAGGATAGATTCGAAAACTTTAGAAAGAACGGAGGTTAAAGAAATTAGGACAATGGTTAGAGGGCTGAGAGGTGTACCCCTTCTTCGGCACAGGTTGAAGTAGCGCACGTTTCCAACAAGAAGGGAAGGTCGAAGTAGAAAGGCAAAGACGAAATAGTTTAAAAAGGCAGCACAAGCACAAGCACAAGTTTTGAGAGGAATACCATCAGGACCATCTTCTTAGTGTTAAACTCAGAGAGAGCAGAAATGACATCTTTAGAAGAAATTCCAATGTTAGGCATAAATGAGTTTTAGGGGGTTGAAGGAAGAATAGCTCAGGAATCGTCTAGGGTAGAGTTAGAGGCAAAAGTATGAGCAAAGAGTTCAGCTTTAGTAGAAGTTAAAATGGCAGTTGTGCCATCA
>SEYY01000592.1:12961-17961 GCA_009176605.1 Armadillidium nasatum
GTTGCAAAACCTTTAATTTTTTAAAAATTTAGTTTATTATAATTTTTTTGTTATTATTGAGGGCTTTAAATATACCCACACCTAAACTTATCTTTTTTGTCTTTGTTATCTGTTAACATCAAAACTGATAAAATGAGGTGTTAATTAATTAGAAATATTTTTCTCATTATAATAAGCCGAAAGAAACATTTTTCCAATTTTATTTCTGAAAGAAATTTGATAAAAAAAAAAAACTTATAAAGAATTTTCTCAATCGTTTAGAAATCTTTAATACAATTTATGATAAGTTCAGTACGAAAATGTTTTTATATTCATCTTTTGATAAAAAAATCAGTTAGGAATGTATTTTTTCAGCCGATTGTGATGAATTACATTCCAAAAGAAAGATCTCTAAACATTTCCAAATCAGCAAAAAAAATAAAAAAATTAAAAAAAAAAAAAAAAGTGTAGAAAAAGTTATCTTCATTTGCAACTTTTTTACGATATTCAATTCAGATATTGGAAAACTGACAAAAGAATTCTAATCTTAAAAGAATTTTGGAAAAATGTATAAATGTGTATTTTTATATCTTATTTTCTTACATTTTTATAGTAATTGAATACAGACATTTTTTGATTTTACCCAAAAAAAAAAAAAAAAAATTATAAAATAATAAATAAATAAATGATAAATAAAATGCACAAAGGAACTGCAGATATTCAGATATTATAGTCAACTATTTAGCTTGTTATTACATGCTACTTGGCTTTATAACTCCTCTATTTGATTTGAAAACTATTTTTGTTGGCATCTCTCTAAATTAAAAAATTGAAAAGAAAGACCCTGAAAAAACTGTTCCAACACAAAAACAAAACTTGCCTTGATTAAAGTTTCAGCATAATACCAAATTTCCTATCATTGGAATCCCTTATGACATTCTCCGATATGAAGCTATTTTTTAATTGCTCTAAATTTACAAATCAAATAATAAATTTTTCCTAAATTTTTTTTATAGATTGCTTCCTTTATCAGATTTGAAATATCTTAACAAAAATTCTACCTGAATTAGGGCACATAAAAGTTTATATGAAATAATATGAAGGTAATATTTTTTTACTTATCAACCTATAGCAATTGGAAAGATGGAGCACATATATTTCTTTTGGTATTGATTTATCATATGGATAAAAAAAAAACATTTCTTTTTAGTGATCTTTTCAAAAGCCAAAATTAAGATATCTTACAACAAGAAAGCTTTAGGAGGAGGAGCTAATTAGAAAGTTTCCCTCTTATAATATTATGACAATATATATATATATATATAATATTATTTATAATATTAATATAACGATAAAATACAAGCACAAGTAATATATACATAATATGTATATATATTTCTTATATATTAATTTGAAGTTTGAAATTGTGTTTTTGCCATTGTTCATTTTTCTATTTGGTTTACGGGTTAGTTTCTTTTTTATTTTTTAATATTTCCTTTTAAAGTTTCATAACAATGGCTTTTAAAGTCTTTTTCATTGTTTCCTTTTCAAATGATTACACCAAATTATTTTTATTTTATTCTGATGCAGCTGCTTCTTCTTTCAAAGCGAATATCATATAATATTTTAATTCTTTTTATTTTTTTTTAGTGAAAGAAAAATAAACATTGTGTGCATATCTGTAAGCATATGTGAACATGTATTTTATTATTGTGATTTAAGGCTAATTAGATTTTGTCTAATTTCTCCTTTCAGATACATTGTAGAGGTTTTTAATATTTTATTTTGATTGTGATCTAAATTCTTAGCACTTTTCTTTCCCTTATTTATTTTGGTTCGGATGTGATTGAGGCAAGACGTGATAAAAATAAAAATGTGTTAAAATAATAGAAAAAGAAATTTAAGGATTTAGACAAGTTTCAAACTATGCTTTAATGAGCCTTGTTTTGAGAGAAATTTTTTGAATATTTATGAAATAACAAAAAATTTGAATATGGTTTCAATTAAAGGAATATTATATAAAGATAATATATCGTAGATTCATTATGCTAAATTATGTATTATTTTTATTTTTTTATTTCTTTTTATAAATTTAATGTTAAATAAAATTGCTATTTTGTGCGGGGAATAAAATTGTATTTTTCCTTTGTCTTTTACGTTTTACTATTTTAAGCAAAATTGATTATTTCCACTTTCATTTCTGATATTTTATTATTTTTTAACTCCATTCATGTATTTGATGATTTTCAATTTTCAAACGGAACTTTGATATATATATATATATAATATATATATATATATATATATATATATATATATATATATATATATATATATATATATATATATATATATATATATATATATATATATATATATATATATATATATATATATATATATATATATATATATATATATATATATATATATATATATATATATATATATATATATATATATATATATATATATTATATATATATATATATATATATATATATATATATATATATATATATATATATATATATATATATATTATATATATATATATATATATATATATATATATATATATATATATATATATATATATATATATTATATATATTATATATATATATATCCTACTAGTCATTTACATATTATGCAACTTTCTTTTATATTATAAAAAGTTAGAGAAACTTGGAAAATTCTCTTTCTATTAGTGTGGAGCTCAATTTTGCTAAGTCTGTGAACTTTTGTTATTTTCTTTTTGAACACAGAAAAAATAGTTTTGCCAGATAAGATGTTGTCATAATATTCAGATAATTTTGTTTTTTATTAAGTTTGTAAATTCAAAAAAAGTGTATTTTGGTGTACCATAGCGGTCGTAATGTTAGAAAGATGTTTAAAATATTTTTGAGATTCTTTTTCATAAAAGTTTAATAAAATTTTGGATACAAACAAATAGAGTAAACTTTCAAATTGGCTTCTTTAAACACAGAAAATTAAACTCATCGGCCATCATAGTTTACCCTAAAAACAAAAAGAACGAAAGGTGACCATATTTTTCAAACCAAAATTCGGGACGCTTCTGAACATTGCCCCCCCCCCCTTTCAAATACAGTGCCCGTAAGGGCTTTAAGGGATCCATTAAGGAGGGTGAATTTTAATGTAAAGAAGAAATACGAATGTTGTTTTTGAAAACAAGTCATTTGGTTTATTAGTTAAGGACATTCTACAAAAAAAAAAAATACATTTTTGCTTTCTGCTCCCATGCACCGAGTCCTCTGGCTATATGGCGGTGTGTCACTGCCTCCTTCTGCTGTCTGGCTGACTGACTGAATAAATAATTTTTGCCAAATCTAAAAATCGGGACAAATGTCCGTCTCAAAAAAAAAATCGGGCACGGCTTAAAAAATCGGGACTGTCCCGAAAAGTTCGGGACGGATGGTCACCTTACTTATAATAATAATAATAATAATAATATATAATAATATAATAATAATATATATATATATATATATATATATATATATATATATATATATATATATATATATATATATATATATATATATATATATATATATATATATATATATATATAATATATATATATATATATATATATATATATATATATATATATATATATATATATATATATATATATATATATATATATATATATATATTTTACCTCTGGTGGACAAAGGCCAGAGGCCTACTAAAATTTCAACCAGAGTTATGAAGAAAGTCGAAAACCTGGTCAAATTAAAGGCCGACATGACCTGATACACGTCGTCTGAAGGTGTGTAAGTCATAGGAAGTTGGGAAAATAGATGAAGGGAGTGTGTTCCAGACTTTACCAGTAGAGTACATGTAAGATTGATCATAGCGGTTAAGTCTGGGGTCTGAGAGTTGGACAGAGAAAGGATGAGATTGTGTAGAAACACGAGTCGCACAAGCTCTTTTCAATGGAGAAGGTATGCTACGAGAGAGTTCAGAAGAGCAGTGTCCATTGTAATAGCGATAGTTTAGAGAGAGTGACGCAACAATTCGACGGGCAGAAAGAGATTGGAGGGAATTAGTGAGAGTAGGAGATTTGATAAGACGAAAAGCCCTAGACTCCACCTTTTCAAGTGAGCCGTATGAGTGAAATCCCCCCAGATGTGTGAAGCGTACTCCATACAGGGGCGAACAACAACCCCATAACCTGGCAAGCAACTGGGGTGGTGTAAAGAAATACTGAAGGGGTCTCAGAATACCTAAGCTCTTAGAAGTTTGTTTAGAAACTGACAGGTAATTTGATCTTTCAAATAAAGATCACGAGAAAAAGAAGCACGAAGAATATTAAGGAGAGATGAAGGTTTGAGCTAAGTGTTTTCGAAGAAGATATCACAGTTGTGTGGAAGGGCAATTTATAAAATTATATAAAAATTTACATAAGTTCAATGGACACAGTGCAAATTTTAATGCATTATTATACATAACAGGAAATTTTTATTTCATTCATCCATAGATATTTATTACTTACAAAATATATTGATACAATTACATAAAAATATGTGATATTATACACTTTGTTGAAAAGAGGATGTTGGAGGTGACAGTTATTTGATTTGAACGCCAGATAATTTATACAAGTTTTATGTAATCAGTTACTTATTTATCGATTTATTCATTTAGTTTATCTATGACGACAGCAAAATAATTGTATGATGCCTTATACTTTTTTTTTTTTTTTTTTTTTGCTAACGATGGTAATTTAGGTAAATTAGATAAGTTAGTAATAATAATAAAAATAATACAAATAATAATAATAATAATTATAATAGTAATATTATATTATTATTATTATTATTATTATTATTATTATATATATTATATAATTGCATTTTCTATATATATATATATATATATATAAATATATATATATATATATATATATATATATATATATATATATATATATATATATATATATATATATATATATATATATATATATATATATATATATATATATATAT
>SEYY01000592.1:20461-36863 GCA_009176605.1 Armadillidium nasatum
ATAGATTATAATATAATGTTTAATAAAATTGCTTTCCTTTGTAGCGGGTGAATAAAATTGTATTTTTCCTTTTGTCTTTTACGTTTTACTATTTTTAAGCAAAATTTGGATTATTTCCACTTTCATTTCTGATATTTTTATTTATTTTTTAACTCCATTCATGTATTTGATGATTTTCAATTTTCAAAACGGAACTTATGTTCATACTTTTATTATAATTATTATTTTAGTTATTAACAATAGTGAATAAAATAATGCATAGATGGGGTATGGTAGAAATATGGTACACGTATTAATTTTTTACTTATATCTCGTTCTGCTCCTGCCCAACATTGTTGAAAATTTCATAAAATAATATTCAAAAGATTTAGTTGAATGCTCTACTGAAATTTGTGCTGTGCTTCTTAAAGTAAATTAATTGTTTAAGAGGATTAAATGGTTGTGTAAAAGACCATTCAACTTTACAGGTCACAAGAAAAATCTACAGATGCTTCAGGTTATGTAGTATTGACTGTGCTTGTTCGTTATGCTTGTGAAACTAGTCTAAAAGAATATTTATTTTGCAAAGCTTTACCTTCTCAACCAACATGGAAGAAAATTTGACTTATTCATAGAAAAACTGCAGATGTGGTTGGGAAATTTGGGTTCTCAGAGTATCCATTCCTGTTTTAATTTCATACACTAACAATTATTAGAATGACAGAAAAATTTAAAAGCTTTTCGATGATTACATAAAATAAAGGGTTAATTTAATTGATAAAAACAAAACCTTTTTGCTCTTTGTTGACACGGGAATGTCACCTAAAATTTTGTTCTTTCATTCAGAAATTCGTTGTGATTTCTTTGCTAAACGTGCTTACTCGACATTACAAAAGCTTGAAGAAATTATAATTTTTTCCTTATAAATTTATAGTTATTCAGAATTTGAATGGAGAAAAACTAATGGACAAAATGTGGAAGCATAAAGTAGAGCCTTTCCGACATTTTTTTCCTTATATAAACGAAGTACTTTAAATGTAATGTTTATTCTTATATTTACTCTACTGATAAGTCTTGAATATTGAACTATTTTCCTCATTTTCTTGAATTGTACACTTTCAGAGGCGAGTATCGGGACCTGTCGGTATTTAGTCTCATTGTGGAAATGTTGGATTTTCTGTTCACCTCTGGCCTTTTCCTACCATATATATATATATATATATATATATATATATATATATATATATATATATATATATATATATATATATATATATATATATATATATATATATATATATATATATATATATATATGTGTGTGTGTGTGTGTGTGTGTGTGTGTGTGTGTGACCAAAAAGTAAGCAAGAGGCCTTTGCTCATGCACTCATATATATAATACATATATACGTGCGTATGAGGCGACGCGAACATTGGACCGTTAATGATTGGAAAAATGTAATTTGGTCCGACGAATCATATTTCTACCTGTATAGGAATGATGCTTTTGGTAATGTGCATTGTCGACCACACGAAGACTTCAAGGAAGACTACCAAAAAAGTGTGATTCACACCGCGAGAGGGTCTGTGATGTTTTCGAGGTCTTCTATGCACACGGACATGGGGTTCTCGCCAAAATGTCTGAAAGGATGACCCACCATGACTACATTGAGTTGCTGGACAACCATGTCTTGTGTTTTGTTCATCATTTTACGTAAGAGCATCACATCTCTGACCCTTTATTCCAGGATGACAATTGTAATGTTCGCAGGGATGCAAAAGCTGTGTTTGAGTAATATGATGAACACTCGGGAACAATCCCACATCTAGACTTGCCCGCAAAGTCTCTTAATGTGTAAAGCCTGGGGATTCAATGGAATCACCTGGAGGAAGGAAAGGCAGCCTCAGTTTCAGAACATTGATGTTGCATACATCCAGACACTTAACCTTTAAATGCTTCATTGAATTGCAGCTGTCATTCGTGCTCGTGGAGAGACTACAAGCTATTAGATGGGTGTCCGACACAGGTAAATAATTTCTTGTTAGATGAGCTTATATATATATATATATATATATATATATATATATATATATATATATATATATATATATATATATATATATATATATATATATATATATATTATATATATATATATATATATATATATATATATATATATATATATATATATATATATATATATATATATATATATTATATATATATATATATATATATATATATATATATATATATATATATATATATGTATGTATGTGTGTGTGTGTGTGTGTGTGTGTGTGTGTGTGAATTTACGTGCAATATTTATACTTTAAATATGAAGCAAAATGAAATTCTAATTTACATTGGAATTTAATTTTGAATTTTGTCCAGTTAAAAAATAAAAAAATAAATAAAAAAAAATAATTGTAGTTAATATATTTCTGGAGCATGAAATAGGTATTAATTTATTTATGGATTTGAATTATAAAAAATTCAAAAACTGTGAAGTAAATTTTCAATGAAACTAATTTTACAATTCAAATAAATAAAAAAATATCATCTATTGAAATTTGATTTATTCTCGTCACAGAGTTGAAAAATTATTTATTGAGTAATTTTCTTCTTTCTTTTATTTATTGTTATATTTGATATGTATTTGTATATATCCAATGTTTTGTTTTGAATCATTGGATATAATAAAAATTAAGAGTTACCAAGGAAACGGTGCCAGATAGGAGGCACAGCTTACGGGATGAGGCAGCACCGAGTTCATATTGCCTCTCTCTCAGAATAGGTCAGGATGGAAGGGAAAAAAAGAAAGAAAAGGAAGTAAAGTGACTCATAAAAATTTCAACATCAAATTTTTTATTTTTTTAATGGTGTTTCCGGCCAAATATTTAATGGTTTGCACTTCATTGCAACCGATTCATTATTAACATACAATTTTCCGTCGAGTTTATTGTTTATTTTGTGTTAAATATTTATTTATCAGAGGCCACATTCAGTTTATTATTATTATTATTATTAATTATTATTATTATTATTATTATTATTATTATTATTATTATTATTATTATTATTATTATTATTATTATTATTATTATTATTATTATTATTATTATTATTATATTATTATTACTATCTTTATTATTATCTTTATTATTATTATTATGATTATGATTACTATTATTATTATTATTATTATTATTATTATTATTATTATTATTATTATTGATTCTCAGTTGCAACATGTAATGCACCCACCCAAGAGGTGGCAAACTTTCTTAACATTTTTTGCCAGTGATCTTTATTTACTAACTTATTTGTTGCAGTTATTACAGTCTTAAAATAATATTCTGTGTAGTATTTTCAACACACACACACAAACATATATATATATATATATATATATATATATATATATATATATATATATATATATATATATATATATATATATATATATATATATATATATATATATATATATATATATATATATATATATATATATATATATATATATATATATATATATATATATATATATATATATATATATATATATATATATATATATATATATATATATATATATATATATATATATATATATATATATATATATATATATATATATATATATATATATATATATATATATATATATATATATATATATATATATATATATATATATATATATATAATATATATATATATATATATATATATATATATATATATATATATATTCTCCTAGGTAGAGTTTTCCTCCTGTCAATGGGACCAGCCTCTTTCTTCATCTCTTCATCTGCTTTTAAAAGTCCCTCTCCAAGATCACTCTTGAAGATCCTGTGTTTCGGCTAATTGGTTTCAATGCTAGTCCTTGAGTTTTATAAAAACTCTCAGGTAGGGTCTTTATACCCTGTTAATGGGACTAGCATCGATCGTCTTCTATCGAACCTCCAAACATTTTCCCCCAGAGAATATATGATATATATATATATATATATATATATATATATATATATATATATATATATATATATATATATATATATATATATATATATATATATATATATATATATATATATATATATATATATATATATATATATATATATTACAGTTTACCAACCTAACGCAAATCTCTCAGGTGAGCACAGACAGAGACCTTAAAGAGATGAAGATTAAATACAGCAGGATTAACAGATGATGGTAGAGTTCCACAGAACAGAAGTGGCTGGAAAGAAGGAGGGGCCACAACGGAAATATTCATAAAACATTCAGGCGAAAGCATTTCACTCCTTTTGCAGTGATAGTAACGCAATGCTGGTAATTCGAGAGGTCAGTTCTCTCGAGCAACTGCCGTTGTAGTATATATAGGAAAGAGATAGTGCTCTAACATCACATCGCAGAGACAAAGGATCAAGTTAGTTTGAAAATTGCTGAGAGTTTATTAATTTTTTAGTCTTAGACTCAACCCTATCCAAAAGAAAGGTGGAACCGGAGCCTCCCTTCCCCCCAAATGTGATAACAGAGCTCCATACAATGGCGGATAAGACTCCTCTATAATTGGAACAACTGTTCGGAAGGAAAAAAATTCCTGCAATCTGAACAGTATTCTCAGCTTCTTTAAAGCCGCCCTAGCAACCATTGTGATATGTGGTTTCCAAAAAAGTTTATTATTGCTTTTGTTCAAACCAAGAATGTTAATGTTGTTTACAGGTAAGACGAGAGAGCCGTCGAAAGAGATAGGAAAGTTAGGAGGAGTTTTTATGAGAAAGATGTGAAGAAGTTGAGTTTTTACAGAGTTAAATTTCACAAGATTAAAGTGACCCCATTGGGAAATCCTGTCCTGATCAGCAAGAATGGAGTCAAAAAATTGAAGACGAAAAGCAACTCTAAAAGCAAAGGAGGGAGCAAATATAAAAGGAGTAGAAGAATGGAGAGTTGAGTCGTCGGCATATGAATGAACAGAGTTAGAAGTGGAGCTGAGAAGATCGTTGATGGAAAGTAAAAATTGTAGATAGAACAGAACCCTGAGGAACACGACAATTGACAGAAAAGGGGCAAGAGGTCGCAACATTGACAAGTGCCGATATGGAACGATCCAAGAGAAAACTAGACATAAGTAAGCAAAGAGGAGGAAACCCAAAGTAAGGGAGCTTGGAGAGTAGTGACCCATGCCACACCCGGTCAAAAGCCTTGGAAATGTCAAACGCCACCACACAAGACTCCCCATAATCCCTAAAAGCAGAAAACCATAAATCAGTAACATAGGAAAGTATGTCACCAGTAGACCTCGAACGTCGAAAGCCGTATTTATGATCTGAAAGAAGGGAATGAGACTCTAGATGATCCAGGAAATGAGAGTTAAGGAGAGTTTCAAAGATTTCAGACAGAACACTAGTGAGGGCTATAGGACGATAGTTATATATATATATATATATATATATATATATATATATATATATATATATATATATAATATATATATATATATATATATATATATATATATATATTCCTGTTCTCACTGACTCTCTCCAAATCCTTTCTGTCCGAATTGTTAAATCACATTCCCTAAATCTTTTTATTAACTCCTCAAACTGTTGCAAGAATGTTGCCATACTCTCTTTATTAAAATGGATATTGCATTACAGAGCTCCTTAATCGCAATATTATATATATATATATATATATATATATATATATATATATATATATATATATATATATATATATATATATATATATATATATATATATATATATATATATATATATATATATAAACTCACTTATATCAGAAAACTGTTGTGGAGATCTGGTTGCAATTCTGTAAAGTCTAACGACGAGCTGAGGAGCAGCTTCGGTAAAAGCTTCAAGAAATTTGAGTAAAAAAGCTCTACTTGGTTGATTAAGCTTCTCAATAATTTTATTGCGTTTTACTGGAATTAACGTTGCAATTATGCCTTCAATAATTTGCTTTATGTCCCTGGAGAGATAAAAGATAATAAAGTTTTAGTACATGGTAACCGATTGGCGAATATATATATATATATATATATATATATATATATATATATATATATATATATATATATATATATATATATATATATATATATATATATATATATATATATATATATATATTATATATATATATATATAAATATATATTATATATTATTTATATATATATATATATATATATATATATATATATATATATATATATATATATATATATATATATATATATATATATATATATATATATATATATATATATATATATATATATATATATATATATATATATATATATATTGCATTAGTATTAGGGTAGGTCCTCGTTTAATAAAATTGATACATCATAAGGGATAAATTCGTAATAAAAATTTCCATTACGTCAATCGCTTAATTAATTCTAACTCGTCATATATCTTATTCATGTCGGCTTTTGTTTTTGCACAAATTCATCCATTTATTATTATATAGCATTATTGTAAATATATTTTGACACCGAGATAACAAGTATGATAATCCAGAAAATATCATAAAAAATAAATAACATCAAAATTGCAAATTTTATTTCATAGCTGATAGGGGGTGAGGGGTGAGGGGAGAAAGGGATTACTTTTGTTTTGAAACATAACCTTTTTCCCACATTTTCCATAAGGACCAATGGGAGGTTTGGGGAAGTTTAAGGACTCCCTTGAAAATACAAATGCAGGAATGATAATCATCAAGCTCATTCTTTAGTCATTTCGTGTGTGTGTGTGTGTGTGTGTGTGTGTGTGTGTGTGTGTGTGTGTGTGTGTATGTATATATATATATATATATATATATATATATATATATATATATATATATATATATATATATATATATATATATATATATATATATATATTAGATATAGAGAGAGAGAGAGAGAGAGAGAGAGAGAGAGAGAGAGAGAGAGAGAGAGAGAGACAGACAGACAGACAGACAGACATACATACATACATACATACATACATACATACATACATACATACATACATAGAGAGAGAGAGAGAGAGAGAGAGAGAGAGAGAGAGAGAGAGAGAGAGAGAGAGAGAGAGAGAGAGAGAGAGAAGAACCTGGGTTAATGAACTTAATCCGTTCCTAGAGGATATTGAGAAACCGAAATCATTTTCCCCACAGGAATTAATGTAAAAGAATTAATGTTCCCAAACCTCATAAAATTATTTATACTTTTATGACAATAATTGGTATTTAGTAAATTTGATAATTAGGAATTTTGATTATCTTTTCGTATATATTATCTTTTCTTTTGGCACAATAAAAATAAAAAAAAATAAAAATAAAATAAAAAAGTACATCTTCGCTTCTTCCTCTTTCCCTCCTTTAGTATCTACCATTTGTTATTTCTTTATCCTTCTGCTAAAATTGAATTCTTTACTCAAACCTTTGTCTCTAAAGTGAAGCCTTTTCTCTTATTCTTAATCGAAACTAAGATGATTGAGCGTTCTGATGGCAAACCCTTTTCTGTTTGTATTTACAATCTCTATCCTCAATTTTCATCAAAAGGTGGTTGTTGTGCACATTCTATCCCTTCTGCTAAACCTAACAAGCTTACGTTAACTCAGCAGGGATGCTGCCTTTGGAAATTACCATCGTCTTCAAACTACAGAAACTCATGTACTCTATAGTTATCCCGGAATCGTGCAAAATCTATCCCACGTAACACTAAACGCTCATTTCTCCGTAGAAAATGTAATAATCTTTTTGGTTCCTCTTCCTCACGCCCTTTCTGCAGTTTTGCAAAAAGAGGTAAACTCTAATTTTGCTTCTTCCTATTTTCCCTCCTCTAGTATCTTCTGACGGCACAACTGCTTTTTTGTCTTCTTCTTCGCTCAAACTTTTATCTCAAATTCAACTTTACACAATTCCGGAGCTATTTCTTTTCCTTCAACCCCTTCCAACTCATTTATGTCTAAAATTATAATTCTTCTAAAGATATCATTTCTGATCTCTCTGACCTAAACACTAAGAAGGTGTACGGTCCTGATGGTATCTCTTCTGTGGTTCTCAAAACTTGTGCTTCTGAGCTTGCACCCTGCCTTGGTAAACTGTTTCGTGTTTTTCTTTCTTCTTAGAACTTCTCTTCTTGTTAGAAACGTGTGCTCATTCAGCCTGTGCTGAAAAAGGGGCACCCTTCTCAACCCTATAACTACCATCCCATTTCTTTAACCTTTGTTATTTCTAAAGTTTTCGAATTTATTCTTAATTAACAGGAAGATTTGGAAACATCTTAATTCTTCTAATCTTGTCTCTGATCGCAAGTACCACTATCGTGAAAAACGCTCTACTGGTGATCTTCTTTCTCTTCTCTCTGATTCTAGGTCTTCTGTTCTTCAGAACTTCGGTAAATCTTTTGCTGTCGCGCTGACATATCGAAAACTTTCAATAGAGTTTGGCACAAAGCTTTGATTTCTAAACTTCCCACTTTTCTGTATCTGTTCTTTTCCCTGTTACCTTCTCTCTGATTTCCTTTCCGGTCATTCCATAGCAACTGTTGTAGACGGCCACCGTTCATCCTTTAAATCTATTAATTGTGGTGTTCTGCAAAATCTGTCCTATCCCCAACACTTTTCCTACATTTCATTAATGGCATTCTCTCTATTATTTCATTACTTATCTACTCCTATGCTGATGACTCCATCTTTCTTTACTCTTTTCACTTAGAAAGACGCCCCTCCCAATAGCAGTTAGTTGACGCAAGAAGAGCGGCCTTGGAGCAACTGACCTCTCATCTTTCACTTATTTCAATTTGGGGTATTGAAACCATGGTCGTTTTCAGTGTATCAAAAACTCAACTCATCAATTTCTCAAATCAACACAACCTTCCACACAATTTTGATATCTTCTTCGAAAACACACAACTCAAACCTTCGTCTGTTCTTAATATTCTTGGTGTTTCTTTTCTCGTGATCTTGGAAAGTTCACAATATTCCTCTTCCTAAACAATCTTATAAGATCCTGAGTGTTCTGAGGCGCTTTCAGAATTTCTTTTCTTTTCCCCAGATAAGCTCTTTATATGGCTGTTGTTCGTCCCTCTACAGAGTACGTCTTATACATATGGGGTGGTTCCACTCATACAACTCTCCTACAAAAGGTAGAGTCTAGGGATTTTCGTCTTATCAACTCTTCCGCTCTCACTTATTCTCTCCAGTCTCTCTCTCTCTCTCTCTCTCTCTCTCTCTCTCTCTCTCTCTCTCTCTCTCTCTCTCTCTCTCTCTGCTATCGAATTGCTGCGGCACTCTCTCTTTACTATAGCTATTACAATGGACACTGCACTTCTGAATTCTCCCGTCTCACACCCCCTCCATTGAGAGGACCTCGTGCGATATGCCTTTGTACAGAGTCTCATTATTTCTATATCCAACTTATTGACTTCGGCCTTAACAACTATGCTCAATCTTACATGTATTCTACTTTTATAGTTTGAAACACACTCTATTTATCTGCTTTGCTAACTTTCTTTGATTTATACAACTTCAAACACCGTGCATAGGGACATGTCGGTCTTTAATTTGATCAGATTTCTTTTATTTCCCCAACTCTGGCGAAAATTAGTAGGCCTCTGGCTTTTGCCCAATATATATATATATATATATATATATATATATATATATATATATATATATATATATATATATATATATATATATATATATATATATATATATATATATATATATATATATATATATATATAGACTATTTCGTCTATGCCTTTCTACTTCAACTTTCCCTTTTTGCTGGAAACGTGCGCTCATTCAGCCTGTGCCGAAGAAGGGGGGCCCTTCTCAACCCTCTAACTACCGTCCAATTTCTTTAACCTCCGTTCTCTCTAAAGTTTTCGAATCAATCCTTAACAGGAAGATTTGGAAACATCTCAATTCTTCTAATCTTATCTCTGATCACCAGTATGGCTTTCGTAAGAAACGCTCTACTGGTGATCTTCTTTCTCTTCTCTCTGACTCTTGGTCCTTCGCTCTTCGGCATTTCGGTGAATGTTTTGCTGTAGCGCTGGACATATCGAAGGCTTTCGATAGAGTCTGGCACAAAGCTTTGATTTCCAAACTTCCCTCTTTCGG
Source organism: Armadillidium nasatum (assembly GCA_009176605.1). Classification (NCBI taxonomy): domain Eukaryota; kingdom Metazoa; phylum Arthropoda; class Malacostraca; order Isopoda; family Armadillidiidae; genus Armadillidium; species Armadillidium nasatum. The sequence continues at coordinate 30,614 of SEYY01000592.1, forward strand.
AATCTATCCTTCTCTCTGTGGCCTTCCCTCTAAATTAGTTTCCGGTGGTACTATAGCAGCTTTTGAAGACGGCCAGCGTTCATCCTATAAATCTATTGATAATGGTCTTCCTCAAGGTTCTGTCCTATCCCCAACACTTTTTCTGTTTTTCATTAATGACATTCTCTCTATTACTTCATCTCCTATCCACTCCTATGCTGACGACTCCACCCTTCATTACTCTTTTCATTTTGAAAGTCACCCCTCCCAGCAACAGTTAATAAAGGCAAGGAGGGTGGCCTTGAAGCAACTAACCTCTGATCTATCTGTCATTTCAAATTGGGGTAGAGAAAACATGGTTGTTCTCAATGCCTCAAAAACTTCATTCCTACATCTCTCTACTCGACACAATCTTCAACAAAACTATGATATCTTCTTTGAAAACACGCAACTTAAACCTTCATCTCTCCTTAATATTCTTGGTGTTTCTTTTTCTCGTGATCTTTCTTGGAAAGATCACATTACCTCTCTTTCTAAACAAGCTTCTAAGAGGTTGGGTGTTCTGAGGCGCCTTCAGTATTTCTTCACACCAAACCAGTTACTTTTTTTTCACCTCTTGTGGGCAAAGGCCAGAGGACTACTAAAATTCCACCAGAGTTAGGGGGAAGACGGAATCCTAGTTAAATCAAAGGCCGACGTGACCTGATACACGACGTTTGAAGGTGTGTAAGTCATAGGAAGTTTGGAAAATAGAGGAAGGGAGTGTGTTCCAGACTTTACCAGTAGAGTACATGTAGGACAGAGCATAGTGGTTAAGTCTGGGGTCAGAGAGTTGGACAGAGAAAGGATGAGACTGTGTAGAAAGTCGAGTCGCACGAGCCCTTCTCAGTGGAGGAGGTATGCGACGAGAGAGTTCAGAAGAGCAGTGTCCATTGTAATTAGCGATAGTATAGAGAGAGTGACTCAACAATTCGACGGGCTGAAAGAGACTGGAGAGAATTAGTGAGAGCAGGAGAGTTGATAAGACGAAAAGCCCTAGACTCCACCTTCTCAAGAAGAACTGTATGAGTGGAACCACCCCAGATGTGTGACGCATACTCCATACAGGGGCGAACAACACCCCTATACAGAGCAAGCAACTGGGGTGGATTGAAGAAGTACTGAAGGCGCCTCAGAACACCTAACCTCTTAGAAGCTTCTTTAGAAAGAGAGGTAATGTGATCTTTCCAAGAAAGATCACGAGAAAAAGAACACCTAGAATATTAAGAACAGATGAAGGTCTGAGTTGAGTGTTTTCGAAGAAGATATTATTGCTGTGTGAAAGATTGTGTCGAGTAGAAAGATGGAGGAATTGAGTTTTTGAGTCATTGGAAACAACCATGTTCTCTCTGCTCAAATTTGAAATACGAGATAGATCAGAGGTCAGCTGCTCCAAGGCAACCTTCCTTGCGTCTAGTAACTATTAATAGATTTAAAGGAAGAGCGGTGGCCGTCTACAACAGCTGCTATAGAACGACCGGAAAGGAAATAAGAGAGAAGGTAACAGAGAGAAGGATAGATTCCGAAAGACGGAAGTTTGGAAATCAAAAATTTGTGCCAGGCTCTATCGAAAGCTTTCGATATGTCTAGCGCAACAGCAAAAGATTCACCGAAATGAAGAAGGGCGGAGGACCAAGAGTCAGATAGAAGGGTATGGAGATCACCAGTGGAGCGTTTCTTACGAAAGACATACTGGCGATCAGAGATAAGATTAGAAGAATTGAGATGTTTCCAAATCTTCCTGTTAAGGATAGATTCGAAAACTTTAGAAAGAACGGAGGTTAAAGAAATTGGACGGTAGTTAGAGGGTTGAGAAGGGTCCCCCTTTTTCGGCACAGGTTGAATGAGCGCACGTTTCCAGCAAGAAGGGAAGGTTGAAGTAGAAAGACATAGACGAAATAGTTTACCAAGGCAGGGTGCAAGCTCAAAGAGACTTGAAGAGACAGGACAGATACAGAGACAAGAAGGTGATCGGATCAACCCAGAGGAGGAAAGAGTTTAACAGAGTAGGGAGAAGGATAAGAAGTTAGGAAAAGATCTAGAATGTTGGGTTCATCACCAAGGTCCAAGGCGATCAGAGATACGGGTAGGGAGATGCACCAACTGCTCAAGGTTGTTCTGGATAGAAAATTGGAAGGCGAGTTCACCAGCTGGATCGTGAGAACTAGATGAAAGTCATTGGCGGTGGAGAACATTGAAATCACCTAATATGATGATTTTGGAGAAAGAGAAGAAGAAGAAAGAATGTGTTCTATTTTGGAGTTAAGATAGTTGAAGAATTTTGGATAGTCAGTAGAGTTAGGAGATAAGTAGACAGAACAGATAAATTTAGTTGTAGAGTTGCAATGAAAGTTTAAGCCATAAAGTAGAGAATTCAGAAGACTCCAAATTAGACACACGAGAACAGATTAACATCGTTGCGCACATATGCGGAACATCCGCCTTTGGCTGAAAATTGAGGATAGAGACAGTAGGAGGAAACAGAGTAGGGCTTGCTCTCTATAGGGGTGTTGTTCGCCCCTGAATGGAGTATGTGTCACAAATCTGGGGTGGTTCCACTCATATAGATCTCCTGGAAAAGGGGGAGTCTAGAGCTTTTCGCCTTATCAACTCTCCTGCTCTCACTAATTCTCTCCAATCTCTTTCTCCCCGTCGAATTGTTGCATCACTCTCTCTATACTATCGCTATTACAATGGACACTGCTCTTCTGAACTCTCTCGTCGCATACCTCCTCCATTGAGAAGGGTTCGTGTGACTCGTCTTTCTGCACAGTCTCATCCTTTCTCTGTCCAACTCTCTGACCCCAGACTTAACCGCTATGCTCAATCTTACATGTACTCTACTGGTAAAGTCTGGAACACACTTTCTTCATCTATTTTTCCAACTTCCTATGACTTATGCACCTTCAAACGCCGTGTATCAGGTCATGTCGGCGTTTAATTTGACCATGTTCCCGACTTTCCCCATAAACTCTGGTGGAATATTAGTAGGCCTCTGGCCTTTGCCCACCAGAGGTGAAATAAATATATATATATATATATATATATATATATATATATATATATATATATATATATATATATATATATATATATATATATATATATATATATATATATATCCTCCGGTGGACAAAGGCCGGAGGACTACCAAATTCCACCGTAGCTGGAAAAATCCTATCTTCACCGAAGGAGGCTAACATGTCCTGATACACAGCGTTTGAAAGTATGCAAGTCAAAGAAAGTGGGGAAAACATGTAAAGGGAGTGTGTTCCAGACTTCACCAGGAGAGTATATGTAAGATTGAGGGTAGCAGTTAAGTCTTGGGTTGGAGAGTTGGACAGAGAAAGGATGAGACTCTATAGAAAAGCGTGTCGCACGAGCTCTTCTCAATGGAGGAGGTATGCGACGAGAGTTCAAAAGCGCAGTGTCCGTTGTAATAGCGATAGTAAAGAAAGAGTGACGCAACAATTCGACGGGCAGAAAGAGATTGGAGAGAGTTAGTAAGAGCAGGAGAGTTGATGAGACGAAAACCCTAGACTCCACCTTCTCAAGAGGAGCTGTATGAGTGTAACCACCACAGATGTGCGAAGCATAATCCATACAGGGAGGAACAACACTCCTATAGAAAGCAAGCAACTGGGGCGGCGGGAAGCTATTCTGAAGGCGACTCGCAACACCCAACCACTTAGAAGATTGTTTAGAAAGAGAAGTAATGTGATCTTTCAAGAAAGATCACGAGAAAAAGATACGTCAAGAATATTAAGAACATATGAAGGTTTGAGTTGTGTGTTTTCGAAGAAGACATCATAGCTGTGTGGAAGATTGTGTCGAGTGGAGAGATGGAGGAATTGAGTTTTTGAGGCAGTGAAAACCACTACGTTTTCTCTGTCTTTATTTGAAATGTGAAAGATCAAAGGTTATTTGCTCCAAGGCTACAATTCTCGAGTCTATCAACAGCTGTTGGGAGGGACGTCTTTCAAAATGAAAGGAGTAATGAAGGGTGGAGTCATCAGCATAGGAGTGCATAGGAGATGAGGTAATAGAGAGAAGATCATTAATGAAAATCAGAAAAAGTGTTGGGGATAGGACAGAACACTAAGAAACACCAATATTAATATTAATAGCGCTACAGCAAAGGATTCACCGAAATGCCGAAGAGCGGAGGACCAAGAGTCAGAGAGAAGGGAAAGAAGATCACCCGTAGAGCGTTTCTTACGAAAGCCATACTGGCGATCTGAGATAAGATTAGAAGAATTGAGATGTTTCCAAATCTTCCTGTTAATGATAGATTCTAAAACTTTAGAAAAAACGAGGTCAAAGAAATAGGACGGTAGTTAGGGTTGAGAGGGTCTCCTTCTTCGGCACTGGCTGGATGAGCGCACGTTTCCATCAAGAAGGGAAGGTTGAAGTAGAAAGACAAAGACGAAATAGTTTACCAAGGCATGGTGCAAACTTGGGAACACAAGTTTTGAGAACATAGGAGGAATAACCATCAGGACCGTACGCCTTCTAAGTATTAAGCTCAGAGAGAGAGCAGAAATGACATCTTTAGATGAATTTTTAATTTTAGGCATAAATGAGTTGGAGGGGGTTGAAGGAGGAGGTATAGCTCCGGAATCGTCTAAGGTTGAATTAGAGGCAAAAGTTTTGAAGAGTTAAGCTTTAGAAGAAGGTAAAACAGTAGTTGTGCCGTCGGAAGATATTAAAGGAAGGAAAGAGAAGAAGAAGCAAAGTTAGAGTTGACATTTTTTGCAAAATGCCAGAAAGAACGTGAAGAAGAGGAACCAGAATGATTTGCATTTTCTACGGAAGAAAAGAGTTTTTTGTGTTAAGAAGGATAGATTTTGAACGATTCCGGGATGCAATATAAGTTGTGTTAGTTTCTGGAGTTTGAAGGCGATGATAGTCCTTGAAGGCAAAATCCCTGCTGTGGATAGTGCGAGAACAAGAAGAGTTAAACCAAGGTTTGTAGGGTGTAGTGAAGGGAAAGAATATGGAATGTATGCCTCCATGCCAGAGAGAAACGATCTCTATAATGCGTTCTGCACCCTCCGAGGGATCCCTCCCACGGAAGCAATAATCATTCCAAGGAAAATAAAGAAGTACGACCGAAGTCCAACCAGCTTGAGGTACCGAAGTGCCACAACGTTTCCTTTCAATAGAAGGGGGTCTTCTTGCGGAAGACTTGAAGAGATAGAAGAGGATACAGAGATAAGAAGGTGATCGGAGGAACCCAGAGAAGGAAAGAGTTTAACAGTATAAGGAGAAGGATTAGTAAGAAAAAAGGTCTAGAATGTTGGGTTCATCTCCAAGACGATCAGGGATACGAGTAGGGAGCTGCACCAACTGCTCAAGGTAGTTTTGGATAGCGAAATGCTAGACGCGTTCACCAGCTGTATCATGAGAACTAGAAAAAAGCCATTGGCGGTGGTGAACATTGAAATCACCTAATATGATGATTTAAGAGAAAGAAGAAGAAGAGAATGAGCTTATTTTTAGTTTAAATAGTCGAAGAATTTAGGATAGTCAGTAGAATTAGGAGATAAATAAAAGAACAAATGAATTTAGTAGAATAATGGCAAGAGAGCCTAAGCCACAAGGGGAAATTCGTAAGACTCCAAATTAGAGACAAGAACAAACGACATCGTTGCGCGTATGCACAACAACCGCCTTTGGCTGAAATTGAGGATAGAAACAGTAGGAGGAAACAGAAAATGGTTGCTATCAGAACGCTCAAACATCTGAGTTTCGGTCAAGAATAAGAGGTGAGGTCTAGAAGAAGAGAGGTGATGTTCAACAAAGTGGAAATTAGAGTGCAGACCGCGAATGTTGCAGAAATTAATGAAAAAAATAGACCGTGCATCTGGACAAGCCGGCTGCTGTCTGGTGGCCAACCCATCACCGGAGGCCCCAACTCCCAAGTGGTGATGGGGAAAGGGTGGATGGATATATATATATATATATATATATATATATATATATATATATATTATATATATATATATAATATATATATATATATAATGATTAGAAAAATCAAGAAATTATTTTAATTTGATGATTACAAAAGTCGATTATTATTATATTATTATTTATTATTATTATTATATATTATTATTATTATTATTATTATTATTATTATTATAGCTAATATTCTAAAATGACGTCACTAATGTTAAATTTTTAAGACAAAATCTTTCTTTATAAATAAAGAATATTGGCATGTATA
>SEYY01000592.1:36963-46963 GCA_009176605.1 Armadillidium nasatum
GGTTGAGAAGGGTCCCCCTTTTCGGCACAGGTTGAATGAGCGCACGTTTCCAGCAAGAAGGGAAGGTTGAAGTAGAAAGACATAGACGAAATAGTTTACCAAGGCAGGGTGCAAGCTCAAAGAGACTTGAAGAGACAGGACAGATACAGAGACAAGAAGGTGATCGGATCAACCCAGAGGAGGAAAGAGTTTAACAGAGTAGGGAGAAGGATAAGAAGTTAGGAAAAGATCTAGAATGTTGGGTTCATCACCAAGGTCCAAGGCGATCAGAGATACGGGTAGGGAGATGCACCAACTGCTCAAGGTTGTTCTGGATAGAAAATTGGAAGGCGAGTTCACCAGCTGGATCGTGAGAACTAGATGAAAGTCATTGGCGGTGGAGAACATTGAAATCACCTAATATGATGATTTTGGAGAAAATAGAAGAAGAAAGAATGTGTTCTATTTGGAGTTAAGATAGTTGAAGAATTTTGGATAGTCAGTAGAGTTAGGAGATAAGTAGACAGAACAGATAAATTTAGTTGTAGAGTTGCATGAAAGTTTAAGCCATAAAGTAGAGAATTCAGAAGACTCCAAATTAGACACACGAGAACAGATTCCATCGTTGCGCACATATGCGGAACATCCGCCTTTGGCTGAAAATTGATGATAGAGACAGTAGGAGGAAACAGAGTAGGGCTTGCTCTCTATAGGGGTGTTGTTCGCCCCTGAATGGAGTATGTGTCACAAATCTGGGGTGGTTCCACTCATATAGATCTCCTGGAAAAGGGGGAGTCTAGAGCTTTTCGCCTTATCAACTCTCCTGCTCTCACTAATTCTCTCCAATCTCTTTCTGCTCGTCGAATTGTTGCATCACTCTCTCTATACTATCGCTATTACAATGGACACTGCTCTTCTGAACTCTCTCGTCGCATACCTCCTCCATTGAGAAGGGTTCGTGTGACTCGTCTTTCTGCACAGTCTCATCCTTTCTCTGTCCAACTCTCTGACCCCAGACTTAACCGCTATGCTCAATCTTACATGTACTCTACTGGTAAAGTCTGGAACACACTTCCTTCATCTATTTTTCCAACTTCCTATGACTTATGCACCTTCAGGTCATGTCGGCGTTTAATTTGACCATGTTCCCGACTTTCCCCATAAATCTGGTGGAATATTAGTAGGCCTCTGGCCTTTGCCCACCAGAGGTGAAATAAATATATATATATATATATATATATATATATATATATATATATATATATATATATATATATATATATATATATATATATATATATATATATATATATATATATCCTCCGGTGGGCAAAGGCCGGAGGACTACCAAATTCCACCGTAGCTGGAAAAATCCTATCTTCACCGAAGGAGGCTAACATGTCCAGATACACAGCGTTTGAAAGTATGCAAGTCAAAGAAAGTGGGGAAAACATGTAAAGGGAGTGTGTTCCAGACTTCACCAGGAGAGTATATGTAAGATTGAGGGTAGCAGTTAAGTCTTGGGTTGGAGAGTTGGACAGAGAAAGGATGAGACTCTATAGAAAAGCGTGTCGCACGAGCTCTTCTCAATGGAGGAGGTATGCGACGAGAGTTCAAAAGCGCAGTGTCCGTTGTAATAGCGATAGTAAAGAAAGAGTGACGCAACAATTCGACGGGCAGAAAGAGATTGGAGAGAGTTAGTAAGAGCAGGAGAGTTAATGATACGAAAACCCTAGACTCCACCTTCTCAAGAGGAGCTGTATGAGTGTAACCACCACAGATGTGCGAAGCATAATCCATACAGGGAGGAACAACACTCCTATAGAAAGCAAGCAACTGGGGCGGCGGGAAGCTATTCTGAAGGCGACTCGCAACACCCAACCACTTAGAAGATTGTTTAGAAAGAGAAGTAATGTGATCTTTCAAATAAAGATCACGAGAAAAAGATACGTCAAGAATATTAAGAACATATGAAGGTTTGAGTTGTGTGTTTTCGAAGAAGACATCATAGCTGTGTGGAAGATTGTGTCGAGTGGAGAGATGGAGGAATTGAGTTTTTGAGGCAGTGAAAACCACTACGTTTTCTCTGTCTTTATTTGAAATATGTGAAAGATCAAAGGTTATTTGCTCCAAGGCTACAATTCTCGAGTCTATCAACAGCTGTTGGGAGGGACGTCTTTCAAAGTGAAAGGAGTAATGAAGGGTGGAGTCATCAGCATAGGAGTGCATAGGAGATGAGGTAATAGAGAGAAGATCATTAATGAAAATCAGAAAAAGTGTTGGGGATAGGACAGAACACTAAGAAACACCAATATTAATATTAATAGCGCTACAGCAAAGGATTCACCGAAATGCCGAAGAGAGGAGGACCAAGAGTCAGAGAGAAGGGAAAGAAGATCACCCGTAGAGCGTTTCTTACGAAAGCCATACGGACGATCCGAGATAAGATTAGAAGAATTGAGAGGTTTTCAAATCTTCCTGTTAATGATAGATTCTAAAACTTTAGAAAAAACGGAGGTCAAAGAAATAGGACGGTAGTTAGAGGGTTGAGAGGGGTCTTCCTTCTTCGGCACTGGCTGGATGAGCGCACGTTTCCATCAAGAAAGGAAGGTTGAAGTAGAAAGACAAAGACGAAATAGTTTACCAAGGCATGGTGCAAACTTGGAAACACAAGTTTTGAGAACCATAGGAGGAAAACCATCAGGACCGTACGCTTTCTAAGTATTAAGCTCAGAGAGAGAGCAGAAATGACATCTTTAGATGAATTTTTAATTTTAGGCATAAATGAGTTGGAGGGAGTTGAAGGAGGAGGTACAGCTCCGGAATCGTCTAAGGTTGAATTAGAGGCAAAGGTTTGAGCATTAGAAGAAGGTAAAACAGTAGTTGTGCCGTCGGAAGATATTAAAGGAAGGAAAGAAGAAGAAGAAGCAAAGTTAGAGTTGACATTTTTTGCAAGATGCCAGGAAGAACGTGAAGAAGAGGAACCAGAATGATTGCTGCATCTTCTACGGAAAAAAGAGTTTTCGGTGTTAAGAAGGATAGATTTTGAACGATTACGGGATGCAATATAAGTTGTGTTAGTTTCTGGAGTTTGAAGGCGATGATAGTCCTTGAAGGCAAAATCCCTGCTGTGGATAGTGCGAGAACAAGAAGAGTTAAACCAAGGTTTGTAGGGTGTAGTAGAAGGGAAAGAATATGGAATGTATGCCTCCATGCCAGAGAAAACGATCTCTATAATGCGTTCTGCACCCTCCGAGGGATCCCTCCCACGGAAGCAATAATTATTCAAAGGAAAATTAAAGAAGTACGACCGAATGTCCAACCAGCTTGAGGTACCGAAGTGCCACAAACGTTTCCTTTCAATAGAAGGGGGTCTTTTCTGCGGAAGAATTGAAGAGATAGAAGAGGATACAGAGATAAGAAGGTGATCGGAGGAACCCAGAGAAGGAAAGAGTTTAACGGTATAAGGAGAAGGATTAGAAGTAAGAAAAAGGTCTAGAATGTTGTGTTCATCTCCAAGACGATCAGGGATACGAGTAGGGAGCTGCTCCAACTGCTCAAGATAGTTTTGGATAGCGAAATGCTAGACGCGTTCACCAGCTGTATCATGAGAACTAGAAAAAAGCCATTGGCGGTGGCGAACATTGAAATCACCTAATATGATGATTTAAGAGAAAGAAGAAGAAGAGAGAATGAGCTCTATTTTGTAGTTTAAATAGTCGAAGAATTTAGGATAGTCAGTAGAATTAGGAGATAAATAAAAAGAACAAATGAATTTAGTAGAATAATGGCAAGACAGCCTGAGCCACAAGGGGGAAAATTCGTAAGACTCCAAATTAGAGAGACAAGAACAAACGACATCGTTACGCACGTATTCACAACAACCGCCTTTGGCTGAAAATTGAGGATAGAAACAGTAGGAGGAAACAGAAAATGGTTGGCTTTCAGAACACTCAAACATCTGAGTTTCGGTCAAGAATAAGAGGTGAGGTCTATAAGAAGAGAGGTGATGTTCAACAAAGTGGAAATTGGAGTGCAGACCGCGAATGTTGCAGAAATTAATGAAAAAAATAGACCGTGCGTCTGGACAAGCCGGCTGCATAGTCTTGGTGGCACCAACCACATCACCGGAGGCCACCAACTCCCAAGTGATGGTGGGGAAGGGGTGGATGAGGGGCCATATATATATATATATATATATATATATATATATATATATATATATATATATATATATATATATATATATATATATATATATATATATATATATATATATATATATATATATATATATATATATAATCATTTTGAAAGCTCATTCAAGAAATTATATTTGTTGTTTAATTTGATGATTAGACAAAAGTCGAATATTATTATTATTATTATTATTATTATTATTATTATTATTATTATTATTATTATTATTATTATTATTATTATTATTATTATTATTATTAGAGCTAATCATTCTAAAATGACGTCACTAATGTTAAATTTTTAAGACAAAATCTTTCTTTATAAATAAAGAATATTGGCATGTATACCTTGACTATGAAATCCTTTCGATATAGTGTTAGTTCTTAATTAAAGGTTTAAAATGAGTAAATCTACGTTTACAGTCGTTGGATTTTTAGACCAACTTTTCTCCTGAGGATTTATTTTTTCTTTAATTTTGGTTTTCGGAATTTGGTTTAAGAAGTTTAATTATTAATATAATTCAGAAAGTATTAAGTTATTAACAAAATTTGCACGAAAAATCAAACTAGTTTTATACGACAAATATGTTCGGACAAATTAATAATAAAATAAAGTAAAATGAAGAATTTATGGAAATAAAAAAGTTTTATTGAATATGCATCCACTGTAATTGTAGCCTAAATATTCAGTTTTCTAGAACAATAGCCAATCAACATATTCAATATCAAAAAATAATATAATTTTTGCTATTACTATACCAACTTATTTTACTGTAGATTTTTTTCTCACTTAAAAATTATACTTTTATACACTTTCTAAATTTGTATACAAAAGGCGAACCTTTATTTCACAACTGTTCTTGAAAAAAAATATACGCAAAAAAAAGTAGAATTAAAATAAAAGTAAATAGATTATACTTTACCATTTTCAATTTGGCAAATTACTTTTGCCTTTTATTTAATTACGACTTACCTCAGTATAACCCATACTGGAAGGAATGGACTTGAGAGCACCCACAGGAGAGCTTTGAGGCAAGAAATTTCACCAATGTAGAGTAAGAAATACTCACAAAATAAATAAAAAGAAAACAAAACTCCAGGGGCAAAAACAAGCCCGATTGTAATGTACGAAAAAATAAAATCACTAAAAAAAAAAATATATATATATATATATATATATATATATATATATATATATATATATATATATATATATATATATATATATATATATATATATATATATATATATATATATATATATATATATATAAACAAAGAAATTACCCAAATGAATATTAAAACTAAAAAAGAGAGTTAGGCATTTCGACGCAAATATATCCTCATCAGACTCTTCCAAAATAAAAAATTAAAAAAGTTAAAAAAAAAACCGGCCAGTTACGGCTCCACAAATATATGCTCAAATTGAAATTCCTCACCACACACACACACACACACACACAACACACACACACACACACACACATATATATATATATATATATATATATATATATTATATATATATATATATATATATATATATATATATATATATATATATATATATATATATATATGTGTGTACGTATAAAAAAGTATATGTATGTATGTATGTATATGTATATATGTGTATGTGTATGTATGCATGTTTAGGTATATGTATATGTGCATATGAATGTATGTATGCGCGTATATGTATGTGTGTATGCATGTATATATGTATGTATTAGGGATGGAGTGAAGTATCAGTATCGGTAAGTATCGACATATTTTTAGGTATCGGTATCGGCAAAAAAATGACCGATTCCGATACCAGATTTTTTAAAGTAACTTAATCCATTTGGTTTGCATTTTTTTTTAAATGTTCAATTTCTTTGACTGAAGAGTTTCGAATACCACGAAACATTGTTTTTCTTGATTTTCCAAATTTTCAATTAATTTATTACTAATTAACAGTTAATTACATTTTTTGGCTTATATTCTATCTCTGTAACTACAGATCCGATTTTGGTCAAGTTAGGACAATTAACTCTTTGAATAGCATATATCAACTTGTTATACTTAACTGTTCATTTATTTCATTACTTAATTAAATTATGTAACTTTTTATTAATAATAGGTAATATTTTAACACGTTCCTTCCCGCCAATTTTTTACCAGAACATTGATATGATGGTTTCCCCATAGTATAAGTATTACTTAGTAGGATTAATAAATGTTATAATTTTCTGATTGACAGTGATGCTTTTTTGTGTATGCCTATTTTTTTTTTTTTTAATAAAACACCCCCATGAAGCAAATTGTATTTCTTTTAATCATTTAAAATCTAATTAAATCTTTTTTGTAGAAATAACTTGTAAAATAATGCTTATTATTGAAAAAAAATATTAATTATTTTTTTACGTCATTAGGTAGCCCGACTCCAATAACAGATAGTTTTTGTTTTCATGACCAATCACGAAGCAGGTTTCTTTGCCATTTTTAAATAAACAAAAACGGCAACGACAGTATTGCCAAATTTAATAACTTTGTACCAGATTATAAGTTCGAATTTCCCATTTTCGATATATATATATATATATATATATATATATATATATATATATATATATATATATATATATATATATATATATATATATATATATATATATATATATATATATATAAAATAGTAATAATTAATGAGGCAATAGGTTTTATGACGTCACTTATACGTCATATGTATCAGTGATGAAAATAATACTTTTGGCATCAAAGTAGGCGGAGCTAAAGCTACAACATTTTTCAAGGTCATGAAAATCTGCAAACAAATTTCCTATATCTTTGTCTACTAAGTAATACTTATACTATGGTTTCCCCTTAAAGTGATTTTTTGAAATGCACAAAACTGCTTTTCCATTTATTTTCACGCCATTTCCTTCATACCATTTGGTTTGTTTTTCTTAAAAAAAAAAGTTTATTTTTATTTTAATCTCTAATTTAATCCTTAGTAACATTAAGATGCTAACAGAGGTATATATATATATATATATATATATATATAATATATATAATATATATAATATATATATATATATATATATATATATATATATATATATTATATATATATATATATATATATATATATTGATTAATTAAATTATGTAACTTTTTATTAATATTATTATTATTATTATTATTATTATTATTAACGTTCCTTATCGCCAATTTTGTTACCAGAACATTGATATGATGGTTTCCACTTAAAGTGATTTTTTGAAATGCACAAAACTTGCTTTTCCATTTATTTTCACGCCATTTCCTTCATACCATTTGGTTTGTTTTCTTAAAAAAAAAGTTTATTTTTATTTTAATCTCTAATTTAATCCGTTAGTAACATATTAAGATGCTAACAGAGGTATATATATATATATATATATATATATATATATATATATATATATATATATATATATATATATATATATATATATATATATATATATATATATATATATATATATATATATATATATATATATATATATATATATATATTAATTGTGGTGTTCCTCAGGGTTCTGTTCAATCTACTTTATTCTTACTTTTCATCAACGACCTCCTCAGCTGTACTTCTAACTCTGCTTATTCTTATGCCAACGACTCAACTCTCCATACTTCTAGTCATTTAAAATCTGCTCCCCCCTTTGCTTCTAGAGTTGCTTCTCGTCTTCAACTTTCCAATTCCAATCTTGCTGATATGGATAAAATTTCTCAGTGGGGCTGCTGCAACCTTGTGAAATTCAAATCTCTGAAAACTCAAATTCACATCACACTCTCAAAAACACCTCCCAACTTTCCTATTTTCTTCGACGGCTCTCCCGTCTCACCCGTGAACAACATAAATATTCTTAGTCTGAACATAAACAATAAATTATCTTGGAAACATCATATCACAAAGGTTGCTAAGGTGGCCTCTATAAAGCTTTTAGTTCTGTTCAGATTGCGGGAATTTTTTTTTCTTCCAAACAGTTACTCCAATTATATAAGGGTCTAATCAGTCCTTGCATGGAGTACTGTTCTCACATTGGGGTGGTTCCGATTCCACCCTTCTTTTGGGTGAGGTTGAGTCTACGGATAAAAGACTAATAAACTGTCCCCTACTTTCAATCTTCCTTGACCTTCTTTCTCTGCGAGGTGACGATTGCTCACTTTCCTTTTCTATAGATACTACAACGCTAGTGCTCGAGGGAGTTGATTTCTCGTATTCCACCAACATTGCGTCGCCCTCGTAGCAAAAGGGGTGCCTTTCTTGTACATGAACTTTGTGTGAGCATTGCAAACTCAAGGCTTGACGTTGTGGTACCTCCTCCTTTCTAGCCACCTCTGTCCTGTGGAACTCTCTATCTTGTTTTTCCTGTTGAATTTAAAAAACCTCTCTCTAAACCCTCTGTCTCTGCCCACCTGAAGGAGCTACTTTAGGTTCGGGATTGGTTTTTTTTTTTTTTTATTTTTTTTTTCTTTATATATATATATATATATATATATATATATATATATATATATATATATATATATATATATATATATATATATATATATATATATATATATATATATATATATATATATATATATATATATATATATGCCGAGCGCATAACTGAAGGGATTCTCCCTGGCATGAAAGCATACACTCCATATTCTTTCCCTTCTACTAAGCCTATCGAACCTTGGTTTAACTCTACTTGTTCTTGTACTATTCACCGCAGGGATACCCCCTTCAGAGATTACTGTTATCTTCAAACTCCACAAACTCATGGAACTTAAATTTCATTCCAGAATCGTGCAAAGTCTATCCTCCGTAACACCAAAAAACTTTTCTTCGATGAAAATGCAATAATCTTTCTGGTTCTTCTTTACACCCTTTCTGGCATTTTGCAAAAAAATATCAACTCTAACTTTGCACATCTCTTTACCACCCTCTAGTATCTTCCGACGGCACAACTAACGTTTTGCCTTCTTCTAAAGCTGAACTCCTCGCTCAAACTTTTGCCTCTGATTCAGCCTTAGACGATGCCGAGCTATTTCTCCTTCTTCAACTCCTTCCAACTCATTTATGCCTACAACTGTAATTTCCTCTAAAGACGTCATTTCAGCTCTCTAAAACTGTGCTTCCGAGCTTGCATTCTGCCTTGGTAAACTATTTAGTCTCAGTCTTTTTAATTCAACCTTCCCTTCTTGCTAGAAGGTTCAGTAGAAGGTTCAGTAGAAGGTTCAGTAGAAGGGAGACCCCTCTCAACTACTGCCCCATTTCTTAAACTTCCGTTCTTTATATGGTTTTCGAATATATCCTTAGCAGGAAGATTTGGAAACCTCTTAATTCTTCAAATCCTATTTCTGATCGCCAGTATGACTTTCGTAAGAAACGCTCTACTGCTAATCTTTTTTCCCTTCTCTCTGACTTTGTAAGAAATGTTCTACTGCATTTCGGTGAATCTTTTGCTATCGCGCAGGACATTTCTAAAGCCTTCGATAGTGTCTGATACAAATATTTTTATTTCTAAATTTCCCTCTTTAAGAATCTATCCTTCTCTTTGTGGTCTTCTCTCTGATTTCCCTTTCCGGTTTTCTATAGCTGCTGTTTAGACGACCACCGTTCCCTTTTTAAATCTATTAATGTAATATTCCTCAAATATTCTATTCTATCCCCAACATTTCTTTTCAGTTTCCATTAATGATCTTCTCTCTATTACTTCAATTACCTATCACTTCTATACTGATGCTCATTACTCTTTTCAATTGAAAGGCCCCTCCCAGCAACATTTAATTGA
>SEYY01000593.1:0-17145 GCA_009176605.1 Armadillidium nasatum
CAAGGTAAAACGGGACCAAAACAGAATTAAAAGAATGTACATCACATTAAACAATTAAAAATAAAAGTAAAAAAAAAAAAATTAAAATAAATTAGCGAATAGATACGTTATATTAAAAGAAAAGTAGTTAAAACTTAGCTTAATTTCCTCCTACTAAAGTATTGCTGGAAATAAATGATTTGTGAAAACAATCAACAAATAATAATTAAAGTTCAGTACTTTTACTTGTTATGTTTAATAACACTTCAAGAAATCATCAAATTAACATATAAATTCTGTAACTAAAAGAAACACTTTTGATAATAGATATGTAAAACTCTACACACACACATGTATTTGTACACAAGTTACAAGCATAAAAAAAAAAAATAAAAAAAAAAAAAAAAAAAAAAAAAAAAAAAAAAAAAAAAAAAAAAAAAACAAAAATAGGAATATTATATATATATATATATATATATATATATATATATATATATATATATATATATATATATATATATATATATATATATATATATATATATATATATATATATATATATATATATATATAATAGTGATGGATCGCATGTCATATTTTCTCATTTGCGGATGCGGATGCGAATAATTTATATATATATATATATATATAATATATATATATATATATATATATATATATATATATATATTATATATATATATATATATATATATATATATATATATATATATATATATATATATATATAATTAGTGATGGATCGCATGTCATATTTTCTCATTTGCGGATGCGGATGCGATGCGGATGTTGAATTTTTGTCATTGTCTAATATATATATATATATATATATATATATATATATATAATATATAATATATATTATATATATATATATATATATATATATATATATATATATATATATATATATATATATATATATATATATATATATATATATATATATATATATATATATATATATATATATATATATATATATATATATATATATATATATATATATATATATATATATATATATATATATATATATATATATATATATATATATATATATATATATATATATATATATATATATAATATATATATATATATAGCAAATAAGAAAATTATAACAAGCTATTTAAAATTCTCTGATAGATGGGGGCCGTGAGTCACACAGAAATATTTCCTAGTTATGCCTCAACCTTGTGAAATTCAACTCTTTTTAAAAGGTCAGCTTCTTCACATCATCCTCTCAAAAACACCTACCAACTCTTCTGTTTTCTTCGTAGTCTCTCATTTCTTACCTGTGAACAACAAAAACATTCTTGTACGTACATCAATTTTGTGCGAATATTGCAAACACCAGGCTTATATTTTACTGTTCTCATATTTACTTTAATTTTTACTCTGAACTCTCACTTACATTTTACTTTAATTATGTTTAATTCAAGTAAAGAAATACCAGTTGAAATTATTTCGAAGGTGTAATGATAGGTGTCGCATTTCGTAAGATACGTTCTACTGGTAATCTTTCTCTTTTCTCTAACTCTTGGTTCTCTGCCACAAGGCGGAGAACCAAAGCCTATTCGAAAAAAATACTGCCAGTTAACATTCCAAAGCCTATTCGAAAAAAATACTGCCAGTTAACATTGCAGATAAAATCATAGATTTTGTAAGGATTCACATTCGCCTTGTAAGTTATCCTTTATCATTATTGACATTATTCATTATCTCTTACTTCCTACTCCAGAACTGAGGCGAAAAGCAAAAATCGTTCAAGGAAGTTCTCACATTTTTTTTGTCGATTATTGTATTCCGGAATAAAATTTTTACTATATAAACGTTATATATCATTTTTTGCTGCGTCATTAGACATATCAAAAAGCCTTCAATAGAGCCTGTCACAAAGCTTTGATTTCATAATTTTCCTCTTTCGGTATTTATCCATATCTCTGTGGCCGACTGTTTGATTCCTTCCCGGTTGTGTAACAGTTACTGTAGGCGACCATCGTTCACCCTTTAAATCTGTTCATAGTTTTATTCCTCAGATATTTTTTCTATCACCAAATCTTTTTCTGCTTTTCATTATTGACTTTCTCTCTATTACTTCATCACTAATCTATTCTTATATCGATGATTACCCTAAAATACTCATTTCACTTTGAAGTCCGTCCTACCCAACAACAATTAATCATCGCTAAGAGGGAAGCCCTGGAGTAACTAACCTCTGATCGTTCTTGAATTTCTTAATTAAGCAGAGGAAACATTACTGTTTTCAGTATCTCAAAAAAACTCAGTTTCTCCATCTCTCTACTTGACACAACCTTCCACACAACTACAACATCACAAGTCATACCTTCATCTGTCCTAAATATTCTCGGTGCATTTTTTCCTCTTGACCTCTCTTGGAAATTTAGCAATATTTCTCTTTCTAAGCAAGCTTTTAAAAGATTGGATGATCTGGGATAGTTATGAAATTTATTCACTCCATTCCAGTTGTTTGCTCTTAATAAGGGAGTTATTCATTCGTATATGGAGCATACTCACTTATCTGAGGTGGTTCCACTCTTACGGTTCTCCTTGAAAACGTGGTTTCTAGGGTTTTTCGTCTGATCAACTATTTAATCTTACTTACTTTCTCAGTATCTTTTTATGTTGTTACGTCAACTTCAATATAACTACAATTTTATGGGACACTACTCTTCTGAACTTTCCAGTTGCATACCTCCTCCAATGAGAAGGGCTTGTGTGACACGTCTTTCTACATCGTCTCTTTTTTTCTCCTTCCAACTTTCTGACACCAGACTTAACCACTATGCTCAAACTCACATGTACTCAGTTTGTAAAGTCTGAAACTCATTCCTCTTATCTATTTTCATAACATTTTACATACACACTTTCAAATGCAGTGTATCAGGACATATTGGATTTCAAGAAAATAGCACAGTTAATCTTATCATTTAGAGATGTGTTGTAAACGAAACTCTCTTCTAAAAAAATTAGTTGCTCCTTGTCTTTACAGATGTTTAACTTTAAAACCAAAAAAAGAACAATTCCACCAATAGTGAATTAATTGAAGAAAGATATTCTGGCGTAAATCCAAAATTGCAAAGGCTTTTACTTTCACCAAAATGATGCAAATTTTCCAAAGCCTATTCGAAAAAAATACTGCCAGTTAACATTGCAGATAAAATCATAGATTTTGTAAGGATTCACATTCGCCTTGTAAGTTATCCTTTATCATTATTGACATTATTCATTATCTCTTACTTCCTACTCCAGAACTGAGGCGAAAAGCAAAAATCGTTCAAGGAAGTTCTCACATTTTTTTTGTCGATTATTGTATTCCGGAATAAAATTTTTACTATATAAACGTAAAATTTTTTTTTTTGGAATCGATTCATTATTGAGAGAGATACGCATTTTCAAAATTTTGCCAAATTTCCGTGCTTTCCGGAGATTCGGAGATACATACATACCCTTTCACTTTTTCCTTTATAACTTTTTTTTTCTTGACCGAACTTGTCCAAATTTTCAGGAACTCTAGAAGAAGGGTATAGCTAAAGTTCGATCCTGAGACATTTTAGATATCTTTTCCTAAAAACACGTTGTGAGGTAAAATGAAAAAAAATAAAAAATTTGAAAATGTAAAAAAAATTTTTTTTCAAAAATTCAAAACAGCTTTTTCATAGTCCAAATTGGCCTAAAATGTACACTTCGCTGTTTTTTTTAATAACTTTTTTGTTTCGTGACCGAACTTAATAAAATTTTCAGGAAATGTATATGAATGGTATATCTAGAGTTCCATCTTGAGACATTTTAGACATTTTTGTTATTAGTTTCTGAAAAAATGCTATGAAACGTTTTGAATTTTAGAAAAAAAATTTCAAAATTTTCAAACCTTTTTTTGTTTTTGTTTTTTTTCGCATTTTTACCTCACAACGTATTTTTAGAGAAAGATATCTAAAATGTCTCACGATTGAACTTTAACTATACTCTTTATCTAGAGTTCCTGAAAATTTGGACGTTCAGTCAAGAAAAAAAATTCATAAAGGAGAAAGTGAAGGGGTATGTATCTCCGAATCTCCGGAAAGCACCGAAATTTGACAAGAATTCGGAAATGAGTATATCGCCCAATATTGGAGCGATTAAAAAAAAACAACTTTTCTTCGTTTTCATAACAAAAATTTTATCCCAGAATATAATAATTGATAAAAAAAGCCGGTAAAAATATCCTAACCCCCTCAAAGAAGATTTGATAAACTGTAGATCAAGATTAAACCTCTACTATAACTGGAAATAAAAGCTACCTTGTCTTAATGATTAATGACTTGACCACCATATCGATTTCTACCTTCCAAATGGGAAACAAACAGTACAAGCGACCTACGTCTCCTCCACAGGAAACTACAATTAGTTTATATACACTCCTCTGTAACAAAAGTGAGTCTCTGCAGATTTATCAATTAGAAAATACTGAAAAAGCAAAGCAATCAAAAATACTGACGTATTTATCAATCAAAACAGTCAGGGTGGAGAACACTGGTTGTTCCAAGTAAGCATAAGAAAATCCTGATAGGATTGGCTATTCAAAATATGTGGTAAATTTTGACAACTCTTCCCTGCAGTGGCACTTTTAATATATTTCTTCTTTATCAGATTCATCTTATGCGTGGAAAGCGTAATATACCATGTGCATTTCGTTCTCTGTATAGTAATCCAATAATATGAAAGTTTAGTTAAATATTAGCTACTCAATCAAAATCTACACCATTCTGTTGAGCAATAAATTACATGCTTTACGCATAATTCTTTTTGGAATCAAAACTTGACTGAACAACAATCGTTCACAACGGACTGAAGTTTTTATATTTCTTTTGTAATGAAAATCTTTCAACTAGAAGTGATATTGTTGATGAAAGGAATTAATATTTGTAATCGTGGCAATTTTCAGATTTTTACAATGTTACTACGATTCATGCAGAAGAGCTTTGAATCAGTTCCGAGGACCAACTGCTTTGGCTTCATCGAGCAGAAGGAAAAATTACAGAACACTGTTCTTGTTTTGACTTCCAAACTCATTCCAATACTACTTTATATATTTAATTATATTTTTAATAAATTTTAAAATTAAATTTTTTTTTTTTTTTTTTTTTTTTTTTTTTTTTATTTTTTTTATATATATATATATATATATATATATATATATATATATATATATATATATATATATATATATATATATATATATATATATATATATATATATATATATATATATATATATATATATATATATATATATATATATATATATATATATATATATATATATATATATATATATATATATATATATATATATATATATATATATATATATATATATATATATATATATATATATATATATATATATATATATATATATATATATATATATATAATATATAATTAAAATAATAAATTAAATTAATTTAAATAAAAAGAAATACGAGTTATCTTTAAATTTCTTATGACAAAACCAACAATATGAAATGAGTAAGTCTATAAGCCTACACTGCAAAAACAAACCAGTCTATTTCCTTTCTATATAGAGGCAAAAAACGCGTTTTTTGCCAGTCTATTGTAGAAAGGAATTAGATCGATTATTTTCCTCTATATAAATATGAAGGTACCAAATGCCTTTCTATTTTATTCGAATAAAGGTAAATATTTAGTTGCCCAAATGGTAACTCTGCACTATGTGTACCAAATACCACGTGACTATAATTTCATTGCTTCATATTGCTAAGGAATTTACACACTAAACTTTGACGTCATAAATCATCTGAAATTGAGTCTTTGCTGAAAAGTATTCAAACCATCGTCATTTGAGTTGACAATTTTAGAAATACAGAGTCCATCGTCATATCAATCGCACCACAGAGTAGAACGACTTTCCGTCTTAAAAAATTTTCCTTTATATACGTGTAAATTGATTTTTACTTGTTTAAATTTATTTTATTATCATGTTTATATTATTATATATATATATATATATATATATATATATATATATATATATATATATATATATATATATATATATATATATATATATATATATATATATATATATATATATATATATATATATATATATATATATATATATATATTATATATTATATATATAATATATTATATATATTATATTATATATTTTTATATATATATATATATATATATATATATATATATATATATATATATATATATATATATATATATATATATATATATATATATATATATATATATATATATATATATATATAATATATTTAAATTAAATTAGCAAAAAATTAATTTAAATAAAAAGAAATGCGAGTTATGACAAAAATAACAATATAAAATGAGTAAGTCTAAAAACCTACACTGCAAAAAGAAACCGGTCTAATTCCTTTCTATATAGAGAGGCAAAAAACGCGTTTTTTGCCGGTCTATTATAGAAAGGAATTAGATCAGTTTTTCCCCTCTAAATTTGCAATAGATCACGTGTTCGGATTCAATCGTATTGTTGGAGGGGAAAATGCTGAGAAAAGTAAAAATGCTCACTGTACATTTCGCATATATATATATATATATATATATATATATATATATATATATATATATATATATATATATATATATATATATATATATATATATATATATATATATATATATATATATATATATATATATATATATATATATATATATATATATATATATATATATATATATATATATATATATATATATATATATATATATATATATATATATATATATATATATATATATACCGAACATCTCAATATTGCCTCAGGGACAATGCTTTTTATTTTCTGATTGTTGACGATTGACTATTGATGATTGATTGACTAGCGCCAATCTTGATTCCTCTTTAATTCCGCTCTAGTGTCTTCCAAATTCTGAATATCCTTTATAATTCCGCTTTAAGAAATAGAGAAATATGAGAAATCAGACTAAGCCTTTCTATTATTTCCTTTCTGTAGAAAGAAATTTGACCTATCAATTTAAATGATTCAGTAATTATATTGGCATAATTTTTCAGCAATTCAGAAATTATTCAAATTTGCGGCTTCCGCGATGCATCAGATCACTTGTTCGGATTCAATCGTATTGTTGGAGGGGAAAATGCTGAGAAAAGTAAGAATGTTCACTGTACATTTCGCATATATATATATATATATATATATATATATATATATATATATATATATATATATATATATATATATATATATATATATATATATATATATATATATATATATATATATATATATATATATATATATATATATATATATATATATATACAGTACTTAAAAAAAAAAAAAGCTGTTTCAAAATTGAAGTTGTTATATCCAAAAAGAAATTTGTATATCCATGGTGATGCCATATTGGTATCAATTTATAACCTTTCCATTTTAAGCTTAGATGCTATTTTATACGATTATTTATTAAGTGACTGGAGTGAAATGATAAATAAAGCCGTGTTGCTGTTATAGTGTTACATAAGTGTGTCATTGACAAAAGTACCATTTTCTAGACTCTGCATCCGTTAAGTATTAGCCGTATGTTTGTGTATTGTGTCCCAAAGTTATATGAAGAAACTGTTGATGTGAAAGATCCCCATAGGTCTGGTAGACAACGTTCTGTTAGGACACTGTAGGGTGTGAAAGGTTAAATGACAAGATTTTTATCGAAATTTTCTTAGAAACAAAAAATCATGCCACATGAAATGCAGATATATACCTAAGAATTCCATTAGCTCGCATCGTAAGAGAGGACTTAAGGTTAAAAGCTTTCTAAAAACACTCCAGCCATTTACTCACGGGTGACCTAAAGGAAGGTAAGAGAGAAAATTCGAAACGCCTGTTAACTGATTACGCGCATGATTGGCATCGAAAAATTCTGCTTACAGAAGACAAACAAGAAGATAGGGTGTATGCTAGGTAATGTAAGGAAGTTGCAAAACTCGTACGACGAATTCGAAAAGGTTTTTATCAGGCTTCTATGATGGTTTGTTGGGAGTGAGTTACGAAAGGGTGACAGACATCCATTTTTATGTAAAAGATTTTAAAATCTCGGCAGCTGTGTAGCAGCAGACCGTTGTGGAAAGTATGGTAAAACCACAAGGTCAAACACTCTTACAAGATGAACCATGAACTTTCAACTGGATTCAGAATGACGAACATCTCAAGATTGGCTCAAGGGCAATGTTTTTCATTTTCTTGATTGTTGACGATTGATATTTGGCAGCGCCAATCTTGATTCTTTGGATTACAAATTATGGACAGTTTTAGAGAGTAGTTTGCTTAAGTTGACACAAAAATATTAGTCCTTTAAAGCGAGCTCTAGCGGGTGCTGTGAACAACTTTCTGATGGAAGAGGTGTGTGCTGAAGTGGACGACTGACTCAACAGAGTTAAGGACTGTGCTCAAGCAAAAGTCTGTAATTTTGAATAACTTGTATTTTTTGCTTGTTTTATCTTATTTTTATTTTTTTTAAATTTTTTTTTACAGAAACGCCACCATTCACGGGCAGAGCCCTTTTCATGGAGGGGGCACACACAGAGGAAAAAACTCACTCTAAAACACCTAACGCACATCCCTCAGGTGGGCACAGACGGAAGCCTTGAAGAGTGAAAGATTAAATGCAGGAGGAGGCTGGAAAGAAGGAGGCACCACAAGAAGTTAGCCTTTGTTTCCCACTTCCACACAAAATTGGTGCGAAAGCAGGGCACCCCTTGTGCAACGAGGACGACGCAACGGTGGAGGAATGCGAGAGGTCAACTCCCTCGAGCACCTGCCATTGTAGTACCTATAGAAAAGAGATAGTGCGCCAAGGTCACGTCGCAGAGATAGGGGGTCAAGAGAGTTTGAAAGTAGGGAACAGTTTATTAATCTTTTAGCTTTAGACTCAACTCTATCCAGAAGAGAGGAGGAGACGGAGCTCCCCCAGATGTGAGAACAATACTCCATACAAGGGCGGATAAGACCCTTATATATTTGGAGTAACTGCTCAGAAGAAAAAAATTCTCGCAACCTGAACAGAACTCCCAGCTTCTTAGAGGCCGCTTTAGCAACCATTGTGATATGTGGTTTCCAAGACAGTTTATTGTTTATGTTTAGACCAAGAATGTTAATGTTATTTACAGGTGAGACGGGAGAGCCGTTGAAGAGGATAGGAAAGTTGGGAGGTGTTTTTGAGAGGGAGATGTGAAGAAATTGAGTTTTTAAAGAGTTGAATTTCACAAGGATGCTATGGCTCTACTGGGAAATCCCATCCAGATCGACAAGAATAGAATCGGAAAGTTGAAGGCGAGAAGCAACTCTAGAAGCAAAAGAAGGAGCAGATTTGAAATGAGTAGAAGAATGTAGAGTTGAGTCGTCAGCATAAGAGTGAACAGTGTTAGAAGTGCAGTTGAGAAGATCGTTAATGGAAAGTAAGAATAAAGTTGGAGATAAAACAGAACCCTAAGGAACAACACAGTTGACAGAAAAAGAGGAAGAGGTCGCTCCATCTACAGTTGCCGAAATGCAACGATCTGAGAGAAAACAAAACAAGAGTAAGCAAAGAGAAGGAGGAAACCCAAAGGAAGGGAGCTTGGAGAGCAGTGACGCATGCCATACCTGGTCGAAAGCCTTGGATATGTCAAGCGCCACCACACAAGACTCCCCGAAGTCCCTAAGGGCAGAAGACCATAGATCAGTAAGATAGGAGAGTATGTCACCAGTTGACCTCGAGCGTCGAAAGCCATACTGATGATCAGAGAGAAGAGAATGAGACTCCAAATGATCCAGGAAATGAGAGTTGAGGAGAGTTTCAAAAATTTTAGACAGAACACAAGTGAGAGCTATAGGTCGATAATTAGAAGGGTCAGAGCGGCTACCTTTTTTCGGGATCGGCTGAACAAATGCACGCTTCCAGCATTGAGGATAAGTATTAGTATTAAGGCATAGAGAGTAAAGCTAAACGAGGACAGGCGCTAACTCGGAAGCACACTCCCTGACGTTCATAGATTTCAGGATCCCATGCACCCGATCATGAGTAATTACAGGTACAGACATGGGACACTTGAGAGGAGAAGGAGTAGGAGGAGGGATGCCAGAATCGAGCAGGGTGGAATTAGATGAAAAAAGGAGGCCGAAGAAATTAGCCTTTTCAGAAGGAGTATTAGCTACAGAACCATCAGAGAGAATAAGAGGAGGAAAGGCAGATTTACAGAAGTTGTTAGAGATATTTTTGACAAGAGGCCAGAAATTTTTATCAGTAGGAGAGCCATGGAGGTCAGCGCACTTCCTTTTTATGAAAGTACGCTTAGTCCGTTGAAGAACATCCCTGCAACGATTCCGAACTGAATGAAAATTAGCAAGAGAGATAGGAGAAGGAGAGTTTTTCCATTCACGATAAGCACAGTCTCTCTCCCGAAGGGCAAGAGAACAATTGCCATCGAACCAAGGATTTTGAGGAGAAAAAGATTTAGTTGAAGATGGAATGGATCTACCTTTCCCGTCGAGGATTACGGCCCCTACCTTTTCAGCAGAGACGGAAGAGTCCCCCGAGACAAAGCGCAAGATTCACTCCAATGATAGTTAGCAAAGAAGCGGCGCATTGCCCCCCAATTAGCCCGATTAAAGTGCCAGAAAGTACGTTTAGGGTATGGTGGAGCTGTTGGAGAGAAGGCATTATAACTAAGAGCTATAATATTATAGTCAGAGTTACCAATAGGAGGGAAAATTTTGTATTTATAACTAGGAGTAGTAGTGAAGCATAAATCAAGTGTATTCAAGAATTGGTTACGGCGATCTGAAATGTGTGTGAGTTCCCTAATCAACTGCTCCAGATCGTTCAGAATGCTGAATGATTTGGCCTCCCTCCCACCTGTATCATTATGAGAGGAACCTAACCACTCAGTGTGGTGTACGTTGAAATCCCCTAAATAGAGGACTTCAGCATTTGGATGAGAAGAAGTGACAGTCTCGTGAGTAGTAGTAAGATATTGAAAAAAAACTGGAAAATCTGTTACATTAGGGGAACAGTAGCAGAAACACAAGATAGTTGTAGTAGTAGGAAGACAGATTTTAAGCCATAAAGCATCGAAATTAGGAGATTCAAGGTTTACGAGAAGTGTCACAGGAGTGTTAATGTTAAAATAGGCACAGACTCCACCATTTAGTCGGAAATTGTGAAAAAAGTTGTAGTTAGAGACATTAAGATTGCTAGAGAAAGAATCCCTGTCCAGCTGGGTCTCAGACAGAAGCAAAAGGTTAGAACAAGAGAAAGTGAAGTGATGTTCAACAGACGCGAAATTAGATCGAAGGCCACGAACGTTGGCAAAGGTAATAGAAAACCCCCGTCTACGCCCATTCCCACAATCACTCATATTGGACATTCAAAGAGAGAGACACTCACGCACACACACACGCAAGCACGCACGCACGTACGCACGCATGTATGCGCACACACACACGCAAACTAGCACGAAGACATTTTCACTCACAAACACCAAAAAAAAACTAACATTAACAAAAAGTAGTATTAAAAAAAGTTAAAACTATTAAAATTAATATTAAAAATTATTACAACTATGATTAAGACGAAAAAAGAAAAAAAAGTAAGCCCTGACGAGTGATTGAATTAAACCCCCAAAGAAAATATAAAGTATATTTAAAACGGTAAAAAAAAAAAAAAAAAAAAAAAAATTAAATCAAAAGTTTAAACTTAAAACAGACCTAAACAATTAAGCTAAAAATTCAAAGTGTATCGCATTCAAAGAAGCACACACACACAAGTACACCAGCGTTCATACACTCGCAATAAACTAATGCTAAAATGGAAACCTAAAACAGTATAAAATGAGTAAACGGCAGCAATATAAAATAAATATTCAGGAACCACATTAAGAAATTAAAAGGAAAAAAATTTAGACAAATGGGCAAATTAATTTGCTTATATTAAAAAAACTATTTTTTAAAAAACTTAGCTTAAAACTCCAACTAGTAGAAAAAGTTTCCGCCAGTTCGAATTTTCCATCCATCGAATTTAAAACCGAATATTTGTAAGTTAAAACGCAAACAGAAAAAAAACAGTATCACTGTTAAAAACACTTTTAACTTTCACGATTAAAATACAAGTTAAAACACAAATTAAAACTCAGTTTAAAACACAAGTTAAAAAACAAATAAATCACGCAGCCCAACACACAAAGAGCTCACTCTTGCACTTCCTCTCACGATTATATCTTGCAAATTATATCGTGCAGATATTAAATCGAACTCAATATTTGTTTTCATTTGACATCACTATTTGTGTAAAACAGTGTTTTTGAGAGTTCTGGGTATATATATATATATATATATATATATATATATATATATATATATATATATATATATATATATATATATATATATATATATATATATATATATATATATATATATATATATATATATATATATATATATATATATATATCATTTAGATGAATTTAAATGGCAAATTTCAATACGATTGAAATACGGGAGTAAATTGCATCATATTTGTGGAGGAACAATCATTGGACGTTCATGGGTTGCAACGGCAGCACACTGTGTAAGGGAATTTAAGAAAGAAGAAATATCAATTATTGCAGGAGATCATCTTATCAACACTGATGATGGTAAGGGCTACTAAACCATATTTTAAAAATTGCTTCATATTTTATCAATTACAAAAGTCATTTTGTATTTTCAATAATATTTTTTTATCTACTCTTAAATTTCTTAAAACAATTTCATTTTGTTTATCAAATAGTGAGAAGGAGAATACTTGTTGGAATGAGTAAATAAGGCGGACTTAGAATTTACATGCAAACTTTAATTAATATTTGTCGATCCTTTAAATATTTTAGACAAGAGGATCGTATGTGTGGTGAACTCTCTTAAAATTTGTCATTGTTGTGCTTATGGAGAGACCGGGGCCCTGGCCCCTGCCCCGGTTCCGGCAAACCCCGGCCCCGGCTAAAAATCAGGGAAAACCAGAGTTTGCCTGCCGGGGTTAAAATATCAAATTATACTTAACGGGATGGTCCAATTTAAATTTTTGAAAAAATTTTCAGCCGATTCTTCTGAAATTTTCAGTGCATATAGCTTCTTTCCCGATAAAAAAAAGTCCATTTCTAGATTTTTCTGAGTCTATAAACGGTTAAGAAGTTTGTTTTTTGGAAATTTGACCCTTTTTCAAATAAATGGTAGGGCCAAACCACTTTTCGGAATGTCCTGAAATTTGGACTGTATATTTAGATTTCTATGGGCTACAAAAGCTTTTAATAGACTTTTGTTCCCAGAGTTATAGAAAAATGTTATAAGCCCAAAACTGACCAACTATCGAAAAACAAAAAAAAAAAAAAAAAAAAAAAAAAAAAAAAAAAAAAAAAAAAAAAAAAAAAAAACTATAGCTACAATATTTCTTATTTTTGGTGGTGTATAGAGGAGAGATAATTCTTCTATATACTGTATTCGATGCGATTCGTTGGTTTCGAGATATAGCCTCTCAAAAAAGGTTCATTTTTTATCAAATTTCAAAAATTTCCAAAGTTTGAAAGGCTATATCTCGCTTCAAATAAATAGCATTTAAGAAAGATTAAATAAAAGTTGTAGCCCTGTCCCTCCTCTAAACAATATTCAAAAATAAAAAATTTAGTAAGTAGCATTTTTTTAAAAATAATTTTTATCTCCGGAAGGGTACGATTTTTGCAACTTTTTTTAAACATATCTTTTTTTCTAGACGTGATATCAAAAATCTGTTCCCACTAATGCAAGAAATTGGGTCTAAGATTATTCAGTTAAATTTTCAGCTCATGTGGACCAGCGGTTTGACCCCACTATTCCTTTTTTCTTCAACTTTAAGTCCAAATAATTTTCAAATTGTTATTGACTCAGGAAAGCGCTCGAAATCATCTTAGAAATTCGAGAAAAAATGCATTTACCCTGAAAATTTCAGCTCAATCAGTCAAATAATAAAACATTTTTTTCAAACAAAATATAAGAAAATTTAGATTTTATCTTATTTTTTTCAATATTTTTTTTCCTTTTCTGTTTCTTTTGACCGCTCCTTTTCTGCTAGTGAATGTTCATCTTAGTGTTTTGATTTTAGATGCCCCATAAAGATTTGGTTTAAAATTTTTTACTTGTGGCACCCGGAGGTCCTCATCTAGCTATTTCTAGCCTATCCTGAAACATTATAAAGTACTCCCATACTCAGGGATGGGCAAAATCAGTAAATTTGGTGATTTTGAAAATCAAAATCAAAATCACCACAAAACAGTGATTTTAAAATCAAAATTAAAATCAGCTCCAAAATCAAAATCACTTTCAAAATCACTTTCAGAAAATATTATAGTGCACTGCAACATTTATTGAAGAAGAAGCAATAGTAATAGTAGTTGTAGTAGTAATAGTTGAAGGAGAAATAGAGGAAGTAGGAGAAATAGAAGAAGTAGAAGTAGTAGTAGAAGTAGAAGAAGAAAAGGATTTTAGAAGGAAAAGAAGTGGAAGAAAATTCTAAAATTATTATTATTATAATAATTCCAGAAATAATAATAAAAATCATAATAATAATTGTTCTAGAACCATTATTATATTAACAATAATAATAATAATAATAATAATAATAATAATAATAATAATAATAATAATAATAATAATAATAATAATAATAAGAAGAAGAAGAAGAAGAAGAAGAAGAAGAAGAAGAAGAAGAAGAAGAAGAAAAAGAAGAAGATGAAGATTCTAGAATTATTATTCTTATGATAATAATTCCAGAAATAATAATTGTAATAGTAATCAATAATAATAATTATTCTTCTAGATGAAGAAGAAGAAGAAGGGGGGGGGGAAGGAACGGAACGGAAAGGAAACAAAAAGAGAGATAAAAGGAATCCTACCACCACTATGACTGGTAATCAGAAGTAGTAGTAGTAGTAGTTATTATAAAATATATTAGTAATAGAAATAAAAATAATAATAATAATAATAATAATAAAAAATATTTAATAATAATAATAATAATAATAATAATAATAATAATAATAATAATAATAATAATAATAATAATAATAATAATAATAGAACCATTTGAATAAATTG
Organism: Armadillidium nasatum; assembly: GCA_009176605.1. Taxonomy (NCBI): domain Eukaryota; kingdom Metazoa; phylum Arthropoda; class Malacostraca; order Isopoda; family Armadillidiidae; genus Armadillidium; species Armadillidium nasatum. The sequence goes on from SEYY01000593.1 coordinate 15,190, forward strand.
ATTAAAAAATTTTCAAATTATTTTTTCCTCATATATATATATATATATATATATATATATATATATATATATATATATATATATATATATATATATATATATATATATATATATATATATATATATATATATATAGATATATATATATATAACATTAATATTTTTACCCGTCCTAGAAAATCGTATGCACCCGATCTTGTGTGATTACATATAGGGACATAAAACACCTGAGAGGAGAAGTACGATGAGGCATGATAGACTCTCCCAGGGTGGAAGTAGATCGAAAAAAAGAGGGTAAATAGATTAGCCTTTTCAGAAAGGAGGGTTAGCTACAGTACAGTTAGAGCGAATAAGAGGCGGAAAGCAAATTTACAGAAGTTATTAGATATGATTTTGTTTTATTTCACTTCTGGTGGGCAAAAATCAGAGGCCTATTAAAATTTCTACCAGAGTTAGAAGGAAAGTCGTAAACCTGGTCAAATTAAAGGCCAACATAACCTGATACACGTCGTTTGAAGATGTGTAAGTCATAGGAAGTTGGGAAAATAAAAGAAGGAAGCGTGTTCCAGACTTTACCAGTAGAATAAATAATTTATACGGGGGAGGGAAGTAGCGCTCCCGAGGAGTTAAGATTACCCCCATTGGGTATGCGGAATGTTAAGGGTACTTTCCATCTCATCCTGGTGCCCAATGGTACGCTCCTTTTTGCGCTCATGTACACTTCCTTCTACACGGAGTAGGCTCTCCTTTTACACACAATAAACACTATTTCATTCACACATCCCTTAAAAAAAAATAATTAATTATGGCGTCGACATCAATAGCCTCGGAGAATCCAAGAGGGGCAGATTCCAAAGATAGCCCTTCATCCACCCCATCCCCCATCACCACTTGAGAGTTGGTGGCCTCCGGTGATGGGGTTGGTGCCACCAGGAATTTGCAGCTGGCTGTTCCGGATGCACTGTCTATTTTTTCATTAATTTCTACAACATTCGCGGTCTTCATTCCAATTTCCACTTTGTTGAACATCACCTCTCTTCTTCTAGACCTCACCTATTATTCTTGACCGAAACTCAGATGTTTGAGCGCTCTGACAGCAAACCCTATTGTTTCCTCCTACTGTCTCTATCCTCAATTTTCAGACAAAGGCGGTTGTTGTGCATACCTGAGCAACGATGTTGTTTGTTCTCTCGCCACTAATTTGGAGTCTTCCGAATTTTCTACCTTGTGGCTTAGGCTCTCTTGCCATTTTACGACTAAATTCATTTGTTCTGTTTATTTATTTCCTAACTCTACTGACTATCCTAAATTCTTTGACTATCTAAACTCCAAAATAGAACACATTCTCTTTTCTTCTCCTTTCTCGGAAATCATCATACATTAGGTGATTTCAATGTTCACCACCGTCAATGGTTTTCTTCTAGTTCTCATGATACAGCTGCTGAACGTGCCTTCCATTTCGCTATCCATAATGATCTTGAGCAGTTAGTGCAGCTCCCTACTCGTATCCCTGATCGTCTTGGAGACGAACCCATTATTCTAGACCTTTTTCTAACTTCTAATCCTTCTCCTTATACTGTTAAACTCTTTCCTCCTCTGGTTTCCTCCGATCATCTTCTTATCTCCGTATCTTTTCGTGTCTCTTCAAGTCTTCCGCAAGAAAGACCCCCTTCTGTTGAAAGGGTTTGTTTGTGGCATATCGGTGCCGCAAGTTGGTCGGACTTTCGGACGTACTTCTTTGATTTCCCATGGAATGATTATTGCTTCCGTGGGAGGGGTCCCTCGGAGTGTGCTGAACGCATAACCCAGGTGAGTCTCTCTGGCATGGAAGCGTACATTCCATTTTCTTTACTTCTACTAAACCCAACAAACCTTGGTTTATCTTTACTTGTTCTCACGCTTTCCGCCGCAGGGAGATTGCCTTCAGGGATTACCGTCGTCTTAAACTCCAGAAAC
>SEYY01000593.1:17245-47245 GCA_009176605.1 Armadillidium nasatum
GTTGAACATCACCTCTTCTTCTAGACCTCACCTATTATTCTTGACCGAAACTCAGATGTTTGAGCGCTCTGACAGCAAACCCTATTGTTTCCTCCTACTGTCTCTATCCTCAATTTTCAGACAAAGGCGGTTGTTGTGCATACCTGAGCAACGATGTTGTTTGTTCTCTCGCCACTAATTTGGAGTCTTCCGAAATTTCTACCTTGTGGCTTAGGCTCTCTTGCCATTCTACGACTAAATTCATTTGTTCTGTTTATTTATTTCCTAACTCTACTGACTATCCTAAATTCTTTGACTATCTAAACTCCAAAATAGAACACATTCTCTTTTCTTCTCCTTTCTCGGAAATCATCATACATTAGGTGATTTCAATGTTCACCACCGTCAATGGTTTTCTTCTAGTTCTCATGATACAGCTGCTGAACGTGCCTTCCATTTCGCTATCCATAATGATCTTGAGCAGTTAGTGCAGCTCCCTACTCGTATCCCTGATCGTCTTGGAGACGAACCCATTATTCTAGACCTTTTTCTAACTTCTAATCCTTCTCCTTATACTGTTAAACTCTTTCCTCCTCTGGGTTCCTCCGATCATCTTCTTATCTCCGTATCTTTTCGTGTCTCTTCAAGTCTTCCGCAAGAAAGACCCCCTTCTGTTGAAAGGGTTTGTTTGTGGCATATCGGTGCCGCAAGTTGGTCGGACTTTCGGACGTACTTCTTTGATTTCCCATGGAATGATTATTGCTTCCGTGGGAGGGGTCCCTCGGAGTGTGCTGAACGCATAACCCAGGTGAGTCTCTCTGGCATGGAAGCGTACATTCCATTTTCTTTACTTCTACTAAACCCAACAAACCTTGGTTTATCTTTACTTGTTCTCACGCTTTCCGCCGCAGGGAGATTGCCTTCAGGGATTACCGTCGTCTTCAAACTCCAGAAACTCAAGCAACTTATATTTCATTCCGGAATCGTGCTAAATCTTTTCTTAATAACACCAAAAACTCTTTTCTCCGCTTAAAATGCAATAATCTTTCTGGTTCCTCTTTCTCACTCTCTTTACGGCATTTTGTAAAAAATGTCAACTCTAACTTTGCTTCTTTCTCTTTCCCTCCTTTAGTATCTTCCGACGGCACAGCTGCTGTTTTACCTTCTTCTAAAGCTAAATTCTTCGATCAAACTTTTGCCTCTAATTCAACCTTAGACGATTCCGGAGCTATTCCTCCTCCTTGAACTCCCTCCAACTCATTTATGCCTAAAATTATAATTTCTTCTAAAGACGTTATTTCTGCTCTCTCTCAGCTTAATACTAAGAAGGCTACAGTCCTGATGGTATTCCTCCTGTGGTTCTCAAAACTTGTGCTTCTGAGCTTGCACCCTGCCTTGGTAAACTATTTCGCCTTTGTCTTTCTACTTCGACCTTCCCTTCTTGCTGAAAACGTGCACTCATTCAGCCTGTGCCGAAGAAGGGGGATCCCTCTCAACCCTCCAACTACCGTCCCATTTCTTTGACCTCCGTTCTCTCTAAAGTTTTCAAATCAATCCTTCACAGGAAGATTTGGAAACATCTCAATTCTTCTAATCTTATCTCTGATCGCCAGTATGGCTTTCGTTAAAAACGCTCTACTGGTCATCTTCTTTCCCTTTTCTCTGACTCTTGGTCCTCCGCTCTTCGGCATTTCGGTGAATCCTTTGCTGTCGCGCTAAACATATCGAAAGCCTTCGATAGAGTCTGGCACAAAGCTTTGATTTCCAAACCCCCCCTCTGTCGGTATTTATCCTTCCCTCTGTGATCTTCTCTCTAATATCCTTTCTGATCGTTCTATAGCTGCTGTTGTAGACGGCCACAGTTCTTCCTTTAAACCTATTAACACTGGTGTTCCTCAGGGTTCTGTTCTTTCCCCTTTTTCTACTTTTCATTAATGATCTTCTTTCTATTACTTCATCTCCTATTCACTCCAATGCTGATGACTCCACACTTCATTACTCCTTTCAGTTTGAAAGACGTCCATCCCAACAGCAGTTATTAGACTCGAGAAGGGTAGCCTTGGAGCAACTAACCTCTGATCTTTCACGTATTTCAAATTGGGGCAGAGAAAACATGGTTGTTTTCAATGCCTCAAAAACTCAGTTCCTCCATCATCTCCACTCGACACAATCTCCCACACAACTATATATCTTCTTCGAAAACACAATTCAAACCATCATCTGTTCTTAATATTCTCGGTGTTTCTTTTTCTCTTTATAAACAAATTTCTAAGAGGTTGGGTGTTCTGAGGCGCCTTCAGAATTACTTCACGCCACCCCAGTTGCTTGCTCTCTATAGGGGTGTTGTTCGTCCCTGTATGGAGTATGCTTCACACATCTGGGGTGGCTCCACTCATACAGTTCTCCTTGAGAAGGTGGAGTCTAGGGCTTTTTGTTTCATCAGCTCTCCTGCTCTTACTAACTCTCTCTAATCTATTTCTGCCCGTCGTATTGTTGCGTCACTTTCTCTATACTATCGCAATTACAACGGACACTGCTCTTCTGAACTCTCTCGTCGCATACCTCCTCCATTGAGAAGAGCCCGGGTGACACGACTTTCTACACAGTCTCGTCCTTTCTCTGTCCAACTCTCTGACCCCAGATTTAACCGCTATGCTCAATCTTACACATACTCTACTGGTAAAGTCTGGAACACACTCCCTTTATGTGTTTTCCTAACTTCATTTGACTTGCATACTCTCTAACTCCGTGTATCTGGACATGTCGGCCACTTTCGACCAGAATAGTATTTTTCCAACTCCGGTGGAATTCGGTAGGCCTCCGGCCTTTGCCCACCGGAGGATATATATATATATATATATATATATATATATATATATATATATATATATATATATATATATATATATATATATATATATATATATATATATATATATATATCAAAGATTGAGTATAACTGTTAAGTCTGGGGTCAGAGAGTTGGAAAGAGAAAGGATGATACTGTGTAGATAGACGAGTCCCATGAGTCCTTCTCAATGGAGGAGGTATGCGACGAGAGAGTTCAGAAGAGCAATGTCCATTGTAATTGCGATAATATAGAGAAAGTGACGCAACAATTCGACGGGCAGAAAGAGATTGGAGAGAATTAGTGAGAGCAGGAGAGTTGATAAGACGAAAAGCCCTAGACTCCACCTTTTCAAAGAGAGCTGTATGAGTGGAATCACCCAAATGTGTGAGGCGTTCTCCATACAGGGGCGAACAACACCCCTATACAGAGCAAGCAGCTGGGATGGAGGGAAGAAATACTGAAGGCACCTCAGAACACCTAACCTTTAGAGGCGTGTTTAGAAAGAGAGGTAATGTGATCTTTCCAAGAAAGATCACAAGAAAAAGAAACACCAAGAATATTAAGGAGAGATGAAGGTCTGAGTTGAGTGTTTTCGAAGAAGTTATCATAGTTGGTGGAAGAATGTGTCAAAAAGAGAGATGGAGCAATTGAGTTTTTGAGGAATTAAATCGATCATGTTTTCTCTGCCCCAATTTGAAATGCGATATAAATCAGAGGTTAGTTGCTCCAAGACCACCTTCCTTGCGTCAGTTAACTGTTGTTGGAAGGGACACCTTTCAAACTGATAAGAGTACTGAAGGGTGGAGCCATCGAGATAGAAGTGGATAGGAGATGAAGTAATAGAGAGAAAGTCATTAATGAAAAGTAGAAAAAGTGTTGGGGATAGGACAGATCCTTGAGGAGTACCACTATTAATAGTTTATAGGATGAACGGAGGCCGTCTACAACAGTTGCTACATAGAGCGACCAGAACGGAAATCAGAGAGAAGATCAGAGAGAAGGAAAGATCCCGAAAGAATGAAGTTTGGAAATGAAAGCTTTGTGCCAGACTCTATCGAAGGCTTTCGATATGTCTAGCGCCACAGCGAAAGACTCACCGAAACCCCGGAGAGCGGAGGACCAAGAGTCAGAGAGAAGGGAAAGAAGATCACCAGTAGAGCGTTTTTTACGAAAGCCATATTGGGGATCAGTGATAAGATTTTAAGAATTGAGATGCTTCCAAATCTTCCTGTTAAGGATAGATTCGAAAACTTTAGAAAGAATGGACGTTAAAGAAATGGGACTGTAGTTAGAGGGTTGGGAGGGGTCACTCTTCTTTGGCACAGGCTGAATGAGTGTACGTTTCCAGCAAGAAGGAAGGAAGACATAGACGAAATAGTTTACCAAGGCATGGTGCAAGCTCGGTAGCACAAGTTTTGAGAACCACAGTAGGGATACCATCAGGACCGTACCCCTTCTTAATGTTAAGCTCAGTGAGAACAGAAATGACACCTTTAGAAAAAATTACAAATTTAGGCATAAATAAGTTCTATAGGAACAGCTCCAGAATTGTCTAAGATTGAATTAGAGGCAAAGTGGAAATAAAAAAAAAGAGACCGCGAATGCTGAGTTTAATGAAAAAGGAAGACCGTGCACCAGGGAAATTCGGCATAGAGGTCTTGGTGGCACCAATCCAATCACCGGAGGTCCCCAACTCTCGAGTGGTGATGGGGGAAGGGTGAATGAGAGGCATTCTTTGGATGCCTTCCCTCGAAGCATCTCCTAGGCAGTTTTATGTTTCACCATTTTGAAGTTGTATTTTAAACGTAATGTACGAGTAAGCGCTTGTAAATTTGCTGGAACATGAGAAGGGATTCGGGGGAAGGAGAAGTGGGAGCATAGACACTCCAATGTGAGACGAGGATATATTAGAGACCCTCTGAGAAGTTGAATCGTGAAAAGGAACGAACCAAAGGGCAACGAAGTGAAAATAAATAGTCTAGCTCACCCTATTACCCCGCGGTTAAGCCCAATGGGGTATACTTTCATCGCTTCGAACGGCGCTACGTCCTCCCCCTTAGAGGTCAGAAATTTTTATCAGCAGTAGTAAAAAGAATGTTGTTTGAATTTAAAGGTTACCGAAAACGAAAGGATTCGAATTCGAATCCGAATCCAGATGAGTTCTGAATTTCTCGAATCCGAATCCGAAGCCTGGTGGAAAACGCACACCTGAACACAGACAAATACACAAAAAAAATTTAAACACATAAACAGACAAATACACACGCACACACACACAAACACGCACACACACACGCACACACACACGCACGCACGCATGCACTCACGCACGCACGCACACTCACACACCTATATATATATATATATATATATATATATATATATATATATATATATATATATATATATATATATATATATTATAAGCACTCTTCTATATTAGGTGTTCTGAGGGGATTAGTATTAAATTTTTATAAATGGTAAAAATTGACTACAATAAAATAAGATTTATCACAAACATGGGAACATGGGAAAGACAACACTGAAGAGGGTTGTCCTGTAGCGATGCTAACTGAGAAGATAAAACTAGTTCTCTCTATGTTTTTGGAGTTTCGTTTATTGCGTGATAAAATTAAAATTAAAACAATAGCAGTACAAGAGGCCTTCGAATTATTTTAATTAATAAAAAAAGTGGAAGAAAGATAATTGAAAGGAAAAAAAGTTATCACACAAAGAAAAAAGGAAACAACTGAAAGGGACTGTCCCAAAACGATCATAGCCCAGAGTAAAGAAAAGTAGTTCTTCTAATTTTATATCGCTTGAGATTAACTGTCTTACAAGTGATTTTAGTGATTTTGATGTAGTTTCAGAATCAAAATCATTTAGAATTTTGTGATTTTAAATCAAAATCAAAATCAGCTAGAATTTTGTGATTTTAAAATCAAAATCATGATTTTGATTTTAAAATCGTGATTTTGATTTTGAAAATCAAAATCGTGCCCATCTCTGCCCATACTGCTGAAGTTGATCTTTTATTAAACAAAATCTGTAATTTTCTGAATTTTTTTCGGAGAAAATGCATATAGTCATTAATTTAAGTTAATTTTTACTATTCTACTCCTTCCTTATAATTAAATAAACCTCAATTAAATTTTGTTAATCTAAAATTGCAGTGCTTTTGACCTCTTTACAACCCCGCAACCCCAGCCACAGGCCCGGCCCCGGTCGGTCCCTAGTTGTATTGGAGATTATGCAAAGCCCATAAGCAAAGGAAATGAGTTTCTGGACATTGAATTTAGATTTCCTTGTCTCAGATTTGAGGTCAGTTGCTCCAAGGTTACTTTCCAAGCATTAGATAAATGATATTGAACGGAAAGCAAATCTCTATTCAAGGTGAAAGGAATAATGAAGGGTCGAGTTTCGGCATTATAATGATGATATTAGGGGATAAAGTGACATCGAGAAGGGTGTTAATGAAAGTATATATAAAAAAGTTGTGGATAGGACAGGACCTTTTAAAAGCAACATTACCGATTAAAATTAATAATGAATGACAAACATCTACAATAGCTGTCATTGAACCACCGGAAAGAAAATTAGAAAGGTAACAGATCGAAGGTTATATATCAAAGGAGAAAATTTAGAAACTATAGCATTCTGCCAGTATTCTTCGAAAACTTTCGATATCTCTAGTACCAAAGCAAATGATTCCTCGAAATGTTGAAGAGATGAGGATAAATAGTCAGAGGGAAGTGAAAGATCATCAATCGAGCTCTTTTGATGGAAGATATATTGGCAATTTGAGATTAAAATTAAAAAAAAAAAATTACGTTTCTACATGATCCTGCTTGGGGTAGATTTGTAAACTTTGAGAAAACAGAAGTTAAAATACTTGGACGAGAGTTAGAGGGTTGAGAGGGTTTCTTCTTTTTTTTTGTGCAAGTTTAGAGCTCATTCTTTCAGCAGGAAGGAAAATCGAAATTGGCCAACTGAGGCCCAAACACTTTGGCATGGTAGAATTGAAGCTCGGAAACAAGTTTTGAAACCAACCAGAAGAATACCGTTATGACGATGATCCATTATAGTGTTAATATCAAAGAAAATAAAAGTTAAAATCTTTAGAACAAGTTACAATGTTAGACATAAACGGGTTGAAGAGAGGCACAAAACCGGAATCTTCTAAAATTAAATTAAAGGTAAAACAGGAGCGGTCCCTTTAAAATGAAAAAAAACTGGGAAAAAGAAAAACAAAATTGGCTAAAGCAGAATTTTTCTGCAAAATGAAAGAAAGAACATTAGGAGGAGGAGGAACGGAGAAGAGAATTGTATTTAGTATTGAAAAAAACCGTTTTCAGAGGATATATTTTACACATTTTTAGGATGAATTTGTAGAAGAAATTTAATTCCTGAAGAAAACGTTCTTGTAACGAATTACACGAGAACAAGCAGAGTTAAACCAAAGTTTTTTTTTTTCTTAATTCAATTCAAGGAAAGAAATTGGATTTTATGCTTCCATGTAAGAAACGTCTATTTCGGTTATTCAAACTGCACATTTCCAGAAACTACTACTCTTATCAAGTAGTAATCATCCCAAGGAAAATCAAAGAAGTAAAACCGCAAATCTGAACAGTTTGCAGCCTCGAAGTGAAAAAAGTTTTCCTCTCTGAAAGAATGCGCTTTCCTTGCACAAAATTTCAATGGAAAGAGACCAACATTCAACAGAAAAAGTTGATTGGAGGAATGCATAAGTGAAAGAGTTTAATTATATAAAGATTGAAAATTAAGAAAAGGTTTTGCATTTTGGATTCATATCAAAAAGGGACAAGGGTAAGGTAGGGAGTCGCACTTTTACTCAAGGTTGATGTGGATAGAGAAATGGTAAAAATTTCAACCTAATCTTATTATGATGTATAATGAAAGTACTGAAAATGATGATTTCAGATAAAGCAGATTATGAGATGTTCTCTTCTCATTATGTTCTCAAATATTCTCTTTGTACTAATATATATATATATATATATATATATATATAATATATATATATATATATATATATATATATATATATATATATATATATATATATATATATATATATATAAAATTCAGCCTTAGAATATTCCGGAACTATTCCTTCTCCTTCAACCCCCTACAACTCATTTATGCCAAAAATTATAATTTCTTCTAAAGATGTCAGTTTTGTTCTCTCTGAGCTTAATACAAAGAAGGACGTACGGTCCTGATGGTATCACTCCTATGGTTCGCAAAACTTATGCTTCCGAGCTTGCACCCTGTCTTGGTAAACTAGTTCGTCTATGTATTTCTTCTTCAGTCTTCCCTTCTTGTTAGAAACATGCTCTCATTCAGCCTGTGACGAAAAAAGGGGACCCTCTAAACCCTCCAACTATCGTCTCATTTCTTTGACTTCTTTTCTTTCTAAAGTTTTCGATTCTATCCCTAACAGGCAGATTTTCAAACATCTCAATTCTTCAAATCTTATCTCTGATCTCCAGTATGGCTTCGTAAGAAACACTCTATTGGTGACCTTCTTTCCATCTCTCTGTCACTTGGTTCTCCGCTCTTTGGCATTTCGTTGAATCTTTGGCTGTTGCGCTGAACACATCGAAAGCCTTGGATAGTCTGGCACAAAGCTTTGATTTCTAAACTTCCCTATTTCGGAATCAATCCTTCTCTCTACGATCTTATCTCTAATTTCTTTTCTGGTCGTTCTATAGTAGCTGTTGTAGATTGCCATAGTTCTTCCTTTAAATCTATTAATAGTGTGGTTCATCAGGGTTCTGTGTTATCCCCAAAACTTTTCCTACTCTTCATTAAGGACCTTCCCTCTGTTACTTCATCTCCTATCCACTCCTATGCTGATGACAACACCCTTCATTATTGCTTTCAGTTTGAAAGAGGTCCCTCCCAACATCAGTTAATAGACTCGAGGAGGGTCTCCTTGGAGCAACTAACCTTTGATTTTTCATGTATTTCAAATTGGGACAGAGAAAACATGGTTGTTTTCAATACCTCAGTTCCTCCATCTACTCCACTCAACTATGATATCTTCTCCGAAAACACACAACTCAAACCTTCATTTGTTCTTAATATTCTTGGTTTATCTTTTTCTCGTGATCTTTCTTTGAAAGATGACATTACTTCTCTTTCTAAACAAGCTTCTATGAATTTATGTGTTTAGCTGCGCCTTCGTAATTTCTTCACGCCACTTCAGTTGCTTGTTCTCTATAGGGGTGTTGTTCGTCTTTGTATGGAGTATGCTTCACATATCTGGGGTGTCTCCACTCATACAGCTCTCCTTGAGAAGGTGGAGTCTAGGGCTTTTCGTCTCATCAACTCTCCTCCTCTTGCTAACTCTCTCCAATCTCTTTCTGCCCGTCGAATTGTTGTCATTCTCTCGATACTATCGCTATTACAATGGACACTGCTCTTCTGAACTTTCTTGTCGCTTACCTCCTACATTTAGAAGAACTCGTGCGACACGCTTTTCTACACAGTCTCATGCTTCCTCTGTCCAACTCTCAGACCCCCGCCTTAACCGCTATGCCCAATCTTACATATACTCTGCTGGTAAAGCCTGGAACACATTCCTTTATCTGTTTTACCAACTTGCTTTGACTTTCACACTTTCAAGCTCCTTGTGTCTGGACACGTCGACTCTCATAATCAAGATAGGAATTTTCCAACTCCGTTGGAAATTGGTAGATCTCCGGCCTTTGCCCTCTGGAATATATATATATATATATATATATATATATATATATATATATATATATATATATATATATATATATATATATATATATATATATATATCCTCTGGTGGTGAATGGCCAGAGATCTACCAATTTCTACCAGAGTTGGGGGAATATCAAAACCAGAATCCAGTTAAAAGCCAACTTGATCTGATACACAGCATTTAAAGATGTGCAAGTCAAAGGAAGTTGGAAAATTTTTTTAAGGGGGTGTGTTCCACACTTTACCAGTTGAGCACATGAAAGATTGAGCATAGCGATTAAGTCTGGGATCGGAGAGTTAAACAGAGAAAGGGTGAGACTGTATAGAAAGACGTGTCGCACGAGCCCTTATTATTGGAGGAGGTATGCGACAGGAGATTTCTGAAGAGCAGTGTTCGTTGTAATAGCCATAATATAAAGAGAATGACGCAACAATTGAACGGATAAAAAGAGACTGCAGTGAGTTAGTGAGATCTATTTAGTTGATAAAACAAAAAGTTCTAGACTCCACCTTTTCAAAGAAAGTTGTATAAGTGGAACCACCCTAGATGAGTGGTATATGCTTCATACAGGTGTGAACAAAGAAGAAGCAACCGCAGTGGTGTTTAAAAATTCTGAAGGTGCCTCCGAACACCCAACCTCTTAGAAGGTAATTTAGAAAGGGAAGTAATGCGATCTTTCTTAGAAAGATCATTAGAAAGGATTCACGGAGAATAATAAGTACAGTTGTGTGGAAAGGTGTGTCGAGTAGAGAGATGGAGGAACTGAGTTTTTGAGACATTGAAAACGACCATGTTTTTTCTACCCTAATATAAACTACGAGAAAGTTCAGAGGTTAGTTGCTCAAAGGTCACCCTCCTTGCGTCAATCAGCTGCTGTTGGGAGAGGCATCATTCAAAGTGAAAGGAGTAATGAAAAGTAGAGTCATCGTCAAAGGAGTAGATAGGTGATGGAGTAATAGAGAAAAGGTCATTAATGAAAAACAGAATAAGAGTTGGAGATAGGACAGATCCCCTAGAAACACCATTATTAATAGATTTAAAGGAAGAATGGTGGCCGTCTAGAACAGTTTATATAGAACGACAGGAAAAGAAATCAGAGGGAAGTTTGGAAATAAAAGGTTTGGGCCAGACTCTATCGGAGGCTTTCGATATGTCTAGCGCCACAGCGAAAAATTCATCGTAATCCAGAAGAGTAGAGGACCAAGAATCAGAAAGAAAGAAAGAAGGGAGAGAAAATCATCAATACAGCGTTCATTACGAAAATCATACAGGCAATCAGAGATAAAATTTGAAGAATTGAGATGCTTCCAAAACTTCCTGTCAATCATATATTTGAAAACTTTAGAGAGAACGAAGGTTAAAGAAATAGGACTATAGCTACAGTGTTGAGAAGGGTCCCTTTTCTTCTGCACAGGCTGAATGAGCACACGTTTTCAACAAGAATGGAAGGTTGAATTAGAAAGACATAGGCGAAATAGTTTACCAAGGCAGAGGGCAAGCACGGAAACACAAGTTTTTAGAACTACATGATGGATACCATCAGAACCATATGCCTTCTTAGTGTTAAGCTCAGAAAGAGCAGAAATTGCATATTTAGAAGAAATTATAATATTAAGCATAAATGAGTTGGAGGGGGTTGAAGGAGGAGGTATAGATCTGGAATCGTCTAAGGTTGAATTAGAAGTAAAAGTTTGAGCGAAGAATTCAGCTTTAGTAGTTGGCAAGAGGAGGTACAAGAGGAGGGAAAGAAGGAAGAAGCAAAGTTAGAGTTAATAGTTTTTGAAAAAGACCAGAAAGGGAGTGAGAAGAAAGAATCAGAAAGATTTTTACATTTGCGTCGGAGAAAAGAGCTTTTGGTGTTGTGAAGAACAGATTTTGCACGATTCCGGGATGATATGCAAGTTGAAAAAGATTCCGGAGTTTGAAGATGACGGTAATCCTTGAAGGCAGCATCCCTGCGGCGAATAGCACGAGAACATGTAGAATTAAATCAAGGTTTGGTAGGTTTAGTTGATGGGAAAGAATATGGAATGTACGCCTGCATGCCGGAGAGAATCACCTAGGCTAAGCGTCATGCACACTCTAAGAGACCTCACTTATGGAAACAGTAATCATTGCATTGAAAACTAGAGAAATACAACTGCAAGTCAGATGAGGGACGTTCTTGCGGAAGACTTGAAGAGATAGAACAAGATACAGAGATCAGAACCTAAAAGAGGGAAGATTTAACAGTATAAGAAGAAGGATTAAAGGTTAAGAAAAAAATCAAGTATGTTGGATCCATCACCAAGACGGTCAGGGATACGAGTAAGGAGTTGCACCAACTGTTCAAGGTTGTTTTCAATAGAACAGTGGTAGGCGAGTTCACCAGCTGGATCGTAGGAACTAGATGAAAGACATTGACGGTTGTGAACGCTGAAATCACCTAAAATGATATTTTCAGAGAAAAAAGATGAAAGAATGTGCTCTATTTAGGACTTTAAATAGTCGAAGAAATTTTTATAGTCAGTAGAATAAGGTGATTAATAGACAGAACAAATAAATGAAGTTGTAGAAATACAAGAGAGTGAAGTTATAAAGTAGAGAATTCAGGAGACTCCAAATTAGCGACACGAGAACAAACAACATCCTTGCGCACTTATGCACAACATCCTCTTTTGTCTAAAAATTGAGGATAGAGACATAACAAAGAAACAGAGAAGGGTTGCTCAAGCAAACTGAGTTTCAGTTAAGAACAAGATAAGAGGTCTAGAAGAATATAGATGGTGTTTGACAAAGTAGAAATTAGAAAAAAAATCGCGAATGTTACAGAAATCAATGAAAAAATAAGATCGTGCAACAAGGCAAGCCGGCAGCATGGTCCTGGTGCTACCATCTCCATCATTGGAGGCCAACTCCCAAGTGATGATGGAGTGAGAGTACTTTCGAAAATTCAACATCCGAATCAGCACCTGCACTTGACGAAAGTTTTTGAATCGCATTCACATTCGCATCCGCACTTCACCAAAATTCAACATCTGCATCCGCATCCGCAAATGCGAAAATATAACATCCAATCCATCACTAGTATATATATAAATATATATATATATATATATATATATATATATATATATATATATATATATATATATATATATATATATATATATATATATATATATATATATATATATATATATATATATATATATAAAAGGACTGAAATTGCAGCCGCAAACATTAACAATTTTTATTGTACATCGACGTTTCGACCTTTTCATAGATCATTATCAAGATTACTTTCTTCTCTTGAGATTCTCCAAAGTACGCCCAAGAAGCTCCTGTATTGCTTCGTACTTTGGAGTATCTGAAAAGAGGAAAGTAATCTTGATGATGACCTATGAAAAAGGTCGAAACGTCGATGTACAATAAAAATTGTAATGTTTGCGGCTGCAATTTCAGTCCTTTTAGTTTAACATATATATATATATATATATATATATATATATATATATATATATATATATATATATATATATATATATATATATATATATATATATATATATATATATATATATATATATATATATATATATATATATATATATATATATATATATATATATATATATATATATATATATATATATATATATATATATATATATATATATATATATATATATAAGAGTTGCTCCTATTTTAGACCAACAATGGAAAATCAACTGATCAAACTGTTAACATGCATACACAGTATACAAAATACAGAAACTTTAAACAAACTTATATATATATATATATATATATATATATATATATATATATATATATATATATATATATATATATATATATATATATATATATATATATATATATATATATATATATATATATATATATATATATATATATATATATATATATATATATATATATATATATATATATATATATATATATATATATATATATATATATATATATATAAATTGGAGGAAGTGAGCAAAAGAGGACTCCAGATTTGTTTATTGAACATGAGAATTACCATCCTATTACTCAAAAAAATGACATAGCTCTCATTCGGGTATCACCTCAGTTTGACTTCTCCACTCTAACGGTGGCACCGGCGTGTCTTCCCAATCCAGCAGATAATTTTACAGGTAAGTGAACATATATAAAATTAAGGTAATAACTTTATAGGACTGTGTATATATATATATATATATATATATATATATATATATATATATATATATATATATATATATATATATATATATATATATATATATATATATATATATATATATTAATAGACTCGAGAAGGTTAGCCCTTGAGCAACTAACCTCTGATCTTTCTCGTAATTCAAATTCGGACAGAGAAAACATGGTTGTTTTCAATGCCTCAAAAATTCAGTTCCTCCATCTCTCCACTCGACACAATGTTCCACAGAACTTATGATATCTTCTCTCAAAAACACACAACTCAAACCTTCATCTGTTCTTAATATTCTCGGTGTATTTTCTTTTCGTGATCTTTCTTGGAAAGATCACATTACTTCTCTTTCCAAACAATCTTCTAAGAGGTTCTGTGCTCTGAGGCGCCTTCAGAATTACTTCACGCTACCCTAGTTTGCTGTCTATAGGGATGTTTTGTCCCTGTATGAAATATGCTTCACGTATCTGGGGTGGTTCCACTCATACAGCTCTCCTTGAGAAAGTGGAGTCTAGGGCTTTTCGTTTCATCAACTCTTCTGCTCTCACTAATTCTCTCCAATCTCTTTCTGCCCGTCGTAGTGTTGCGTTACTCTCTCTTTACTATTGCTATTACAACGGACACTGCTCTTACAAACTCTCTCTGCGCACACTTCTTCCATTAGAAGAGCCCTTGCGACACGCTTTTCTATACAGTCTCATCCTTTGTCCATTTCTCATACCTCAGACTTAAATTCTATGCTCAATCTTACATATACTCTATTGGTAAAGTCTTGAACACATTCCCCTTATCTTTTTTCCCAACTACCTTTGATTTGCATATTTTCAAACGCCGTGTATCTGGACGTGTCGGTATCCATCGACCAAGATAGTCTTTTTTTCAACTCCGGTGGAATTTGGTAGGCATTCGTCCTTAGTCCTTTGAAGGATTTATATATATATATATATATATATATATATATATATATATATATATATATATATATATATATATATATATATATATATATATATATATATATATTTACACATAACCACCACTCACGGGCAAGGCCCTATTCAAGGAGGAGGTGTTAGGAGAATAAAAATGAAATAAAAGAGTACAAAATACAAAAACTAAAAACCACCCCTTCAGGTCCCACCTAACGCAAATTCCTTAGGTGACCGCAGACGTGGGCTTTAAAGAAATTGAGATTAAATTCGGAAGGAAATACACAAGATGGAAGAGAGTTCCACAAAACAGAGGAAACAGGAAAGAAGGAGGCACCACAGCTGACAAGCCTGGAGTTACGTATGTCCACGCAAAATTGATGCGCGGACATTGCACCCCTTGTGCGGCGAGGACGCCGTAAAGGTGGATCTATACGATTGGATAGTTCCCTCAAGCATTTGCCTCTGTAGTACCTATAGAAAAGAGACAAGGCACCAACGTCACGTCGCAAAGATAAAGAGTCAAGGAAATTAGAAAGAGCGGAACAGTTTAAAAGTCTTTTAGCCTTTGACTCAACCCTATCCAAAAGACGAGTAAAACCTGAGCCACCCCAGATATGAGATCAGTACTCCATACAAGGGCGGATTAAACCCCCGTATAATTGGAGTAGCTGCGAGGAAGAAAAAAATTCTCTCAGTCTAAACAGAGCTTCCAGCTTCTTTGAAGCCGCGCTAAAAAACCATTGTGATATGAGGTTTCCAAGATATTTTTTTGGTTATGTGAAGGCGAAGGATGTATATATTGTCAATAGCAAAGATGGGAGAACCATCGACAGAAAGAGGAAAGTTACGAGGTATCTTTGAGGGGGAGATTTCTAGAAGTTTTTTAAAGAGTTGAATTTCACAAGGTTGAGACGACCCCACTGGGAAATTCTATCCAGAAATGCAAGAATGGAATCGGAAAGATGAAGACGAGAAGCAACTCTAGTAGCAAAGGAAGGAGTAGATTTGAAATGAGTAGAAAAATGGAGTGTTGAGTCATCGGCATATGAATGGATAGTGTTAGATGAACAGTGAGAAGATCATTAATGAAAAGTAAGAATAAAGTAGGAAACAAGACAGAACCTGAGGAACACCACTATTGACAGGAAAGGAAGAAGAAGTCGCTCCATCAACAACAGCAGAAATGGAACGATTAGAAAGAAAACTAGACATAAGTAAGCAAAGAGAAGGAGAAAACCCAAAGGAGGGGAGCTTGGAAAGCAGTGACGCATGCCATACCCGGTCAAACGCCTTAGATATGTCAAGCGCCACCACGCAAGTCTCCCCATGGTCCCTAAGGGCAAAAGACCAAAGATCTGTAAGATCAGTAGACCTCAAACGCCGAAAGCCATACTGATGATCAGAAAGAAGGAAATGAGATTCCAGATGATCTAAGAAGTGAGAGTTGAGAAGGGTTTCAAAGATCTTAGACAGAATACAAGTTGAGAGCTATAGGGCGATAGTTGGAAGGATCAGAGCGGCTACCTTTCTTCGGAATAGGTTGGACTAATGCGCGCTTCCAACAGTGAGAGAAAGTATTAGTATTGAGGCATAGAGAGAAAAGTTGAATGAGGGACGGAGCTAGCTCAGAGGCGCATTCCCTTAAAACTCGGGGAGGAATGCCATCCCGGCCGCTTGCCTTCCTAACATTCATAGACTTCAGAAGCCCATGCACCTGGTCAAATGAAATCACAGGTAAAGGCATGGGACATCTGAGAGGAGAAGAAGTAGGATGAGGATTGCCGGAGTCGTCCATGGTTGAATTAGAAGAGAACAGGAGGCCGAAGAGATTAGCCTTTTCAGTTGGAGTGTTAGCAACAGAACCATCAGAGCGAAAAAGAGGAGGAAAGGAGGATTTACAGAAATTATTGGAGATGTTTTTGGCAAGAGGCCAGAAATATTTTTCAGTAGGAGAATTTAGGAGTTCATCACACCTTCGTTTAGTGAAAGTCTGCTTTGCTCGTCGAAGAATATCCCTGCAACGATTCCGATCTGAATAAAAATTAGCGAGGGTGATAGGAGAAGGAGAATTTTTCCACTCTCGATACGCGAGGTCTGTAGCCTGAAAGGCACGAGAACAAGCACGATAGAAACATTTATTTTGAAAAGGGAAAGATTTAGTTGAAGAAGGAATGAACCTGCTCATCCCATCAACGATTAGGGACCCAACCTTTTCAGCAGAGACCGAAGCGTCTTCAGAGACAAAACAATCACTCTTGGAATAGTTAGCGTAGTAGCAACTCAAAGCCCCCCAGTCAGCCCGATCAAAGTGCCAGAAAACACGCTTAGGGAAGGGTTTAGCAGTTGGGGAGAAAGCATGAAAATTAAGACAAATTAGATTGTGGTCGGAGTTACCAATTGGTGCGAAGATAGCGTATTTATAGAGAGAAGGAGTAGTAGTGAAACGTAAATCAAGAGTGCTCAAGATAAATATATATATATATATATATATATATATATATATATTATATATATATATATATATATATATTATATATATATATATATATATATATATATATATATATATATATACATATATATATTCTTCCTACCACTACAATCTTGTGCTTTTGCTACTGTTCTCCAAATAGGAAAGATTCTTTACTATTTTGAAGTACTTAACTATAAAAAATGGGGTAGCTGAATTATGTTTAATTTTTTTAAAGACCTGAAAGAGAAAGGTCGCAATATTAGTGTTACAATTAAATAATAAGAGGAGACTTGCTTTGAACTTTTCTAAAGAAATGTTACCTCTAGAAGTTCCTCCATATATAACTTTAATATATTTTAGAACGATACGGAGGTATATATTTGAGTAGAAGTCAATTGAAAGGATAGTAAGGAGTTGAATAAGGAAAAATTATATAACCTCATACCTTTTACCTTAAATTTTGAGGATTTGTAATGAACAAGCAAAAACACTTACATTTTATAAAACGTCTTACCGCGACAAAAAATTTGAGCAAAATGCTTTATTTTTAACCGGCAGCTTGTTTAGTTGCAAAACAGAGTGCTATATCGACACAAAAAACAAACCAACTTTACAAACCCCTATGAAGGAAAACTTCTCCAATATAAAGGAAATTTTAAAATATATAAAGTATATACACTTGATAAATAGTGAAAGCATATAAACAGTTATATAACTGCTTATCACTAGGCTGTTACACCTTCACATTCAAATACCGAGAATTTAGGGGATTTCAATGTACACAACACTAATTGGTTGTGTTCCTTTCATACTGATCCAAGAGGAGAGGAGGCCGAATTATTCAGCATTCTCAACGATCTGAAGCAGCTGATTAAAGAACTAACACACATTCCGAATCGTCCCAACAATTTCTTGAACACCCGATTTTTTTTTTTTTTTTTTTTTTATTTTTTTTTATTTATTTATTTTTTTTTTTTTACAGAATACCACCACTCACCGGCCAAGCCCTTTTCAAGGAGGGAGTAGAAAAAGAAAATAAAAGAAACCAACCCAATCCCGACTAACGCAAATCTCATAGGCGGGCGCAGATGAAGGCCTTAAAGAGAGGAAGATTAAATACAGGAGGAAAAACAGATGATGGCAGAGAGTTTCAAAGAACAGAAGTGTCTAGAAAGAAGAACGCACCACAACGAACTATCCTGGGGTTTACCATTTTCACTTATGCTTCACTACTAATCCTTCTCTCTACTAATATGCTGTTTTCTCACCTATTGGTAACTCTGTCCACAATTACCGCAAATTTTACTGCTAAAATTGGTTTCCAACTTTAATGGTATAAATGAGTGGCTTTATGGAGGTTTTACCCATCTTTTTAGCCGTAAACACCTTTCGTTTTTCCATTTTATATCATTATATATTAAATTTAAGTAATTATGAAGAACATTTTCTTCATAAATACTTAAATTTAATTGTTATATCCTTCTTTCGATTCATATTTAATAAAAAAAAAAGCCATCATAAATGATGAGTCAGAGTTATACGGAACATATTTTCTTTTGTATTATAACTTCTCAAAAACATCATTTGGCACGCCATAACTTTCAATTTCGTACTAAGGGCATCAAGGCCTTTCGAACTATGTATGTATCTCCTCATTCGAGAAATATATATATATATATATATATATATATATATATATATATATATATATATATATATATATATATATATATATATATATATATATATATATATATATATATATACATAGGCGTAGGGTGAACATATTTTCGGGGGAGGGGAGTTATGAAATGTTACTCACAGATGTACACAATATATATATATATATATATATATATATATATATATATATATATATATATATATATATATATATATATATATATATATATATATATAATATATATATATATATATATATATATATATATATATATATATATATATATATATATATATATATATATATATATATATATATATATATATATTATATATATATATATATATATATATATATATATATATATATATATATATATATATATATATATATATATATATATATATATATATATATATATATATATATATATATATATATATATATATATATATATATATATATATATATATATATATATATATTGTAAATTATTTTATCTTCGACCTATTTCCAAGATATGATTTTCGAAGAATTAATTCAGTTACCCTTAGGTTTAGAGAAGGTGTAAAATATTTACTTTAATATTTTATTTATTTTTATTTTTTAATTTATTTACTTATTATGTGTTTATTTCTTTTCATATTATATTACATTTATTTACTCTTATGAAGAATTACATTATATTTGTTTTTTATTATTTCGTTCTTATCAAAATGTTTCATCATATTATACTTATCTATTAATTAATATAATTATGTTTTATAGAATATTTCTTTGATTTTATTATTATATTATAGTTTTATTATTATTATTATATTTATTTATTTAGTTATTTATTATTTATTAGTTCTCTATTAAAATAAATTTCTTTATTGGTTATGAACGAACATTATGACATAGCTTCATTATTATTATTATTATTATTATTATTATTATTATTATTATTATTATTATTATTATTATTATTATTATTATTATTATTATTATTATTATTATTATTACTTCCATGTAGAGTTAGGAATGTTACATTATTGTTAAAAAGTTAATTATTAAGTAGTCTTGTAATGAAAAATGGTAGGAAAATGTAATATTATATAAGCAATTTTATATAATACTTTAATTTATAATACAAAGCCTAAATCTTGTTAATTTAATTATCAAAGAATTAAAAATAAATAATTTTGTTATTGTGAGAAATTCAAATGCAACTGAACTTTTATATAATATTTATTAATATTATATTCCTTGTATTTTCTTGTTTAATCTACGAAATCTTAGAAGAACGACCCAATGAAGATTCTTTATGGATCCAGATTTCAATATAAGACCTGCTGATTTTGAAGGGACAAGACCTTTAGATCCCGAGGATCTATCCTTTAACTGAGTCAAGGAGGAATAAGAAGGAAACAGATCCTGATGAACTGGAAAATTGGCCAGAGCCAAAGCTAAGCGATGATACACGAGTGTCATTAAAGGCGGAAGATAAGCATCCTTTGCTTAGTTGCACAAAGCTTCTGAAATTTGTGTAGTTAAAAGAAATCTAGTAAAGACGGAAGTCTTTGCATTGAAAGGCATTTCAATTAGGTGTCCTTAAGAACTTTGTTCCTTCGTCTTAAGAGATTTTTACAGTAGCTATTTATATTATGTAAATTTTTTAAAGATTAAGATAACTTTTAAATGTTAAACTCATAGCTTCCAAGACTGCTCGTTTATAACTGCGCTACTGAATTCACTCATTTTTCTGTACTACTGTAAATAAAATAATATTAAGTAGATTTGTGTTTTGCCTTGGCTTTGAAATTTCAGTCAACATGTTATTTTTATTTTGTAAACCGTTTTCTTTGTGATTCATTTATCTCATCACTTACCATCTAATTATTTAGCACATCACAAAGATCACTAGTTTATAATATATATGCTTACCGCAAAGACTGGACAGATTTCACAAGACGAAATCTGTTCTTCTTGAACTTTTTGCAAAAAGAGAAATTACTTCTTCGGAATTAATTTTTATATCCTTGTAAATATTAAGTAAAGCCAGGTCTGTTGTACGATCTTGTCCAATTGAATTCCTGAGGTAGTTTTTTAGACGCTTTAAAGTAGAAAATGTGCACTCAGGTGTTTCTGTTGATACTGGAAGCTTTGCTAATATTTGTAAAAGTTTTCAGATGTTTGGGTACAATATAGGATTGCATGTTGATAATGCTTCTATTGCTTATCAGGGCCTAGCATCAATATTCAACTCTCTCCATTTTTGTTCCCAAGGTTTAAATTCCATGTTTCTGTTGTCACGGTTAGGGAGAAACTTTGCTTAAAATCTTGTGCAAGTCGTAAGTTCAGTTAATGAAAATAAATCAAAACAGCGCTGTGGAATAAATGTTTGAAGTAATCGTAACAAATCATTATGCTTTTTGAACCAGTCTTCCAATTTCATTAATAAATTTGTCAAACAAAGGAATAAAAAGGTGCTAATAATAATATTTAACTTAGATACTTTTATTTCCCATCTTTAGGAGAGACTTTGATATAACTTGTTTTTTTTAAAGTATTGTTCTATTACTTCGTGAATATTTATTATATGTTTGTAAAAAAAACTGTAATCATTTGTTCACGGAGGAATAATCTAAAAGTTGAAAAATATCCATAATTATATTTGAAGAGGGTTAAGTGGACTTTTCATTTATAAAACAAAAATATTTAAATAAAAAGGAAATCAATTTTGATATTATAACAACCGCTGAAACCGATATTTCCGATTACGTAACAATCGTAATAAATTTACAGTACTTTCAATATCATACCGAATATATCTTTTATCACTGTACCGAACGTAACTTTAGAGGCTGAGTATTTGGCTCTGACCGTTGGCTGGAGAAATTTGCAGTAACATCGGTTACTGGAAATTAGCACAACATCTTTGTACAGTTCATTTTTTAGTTGTTGCTATAATACACACTCTTTAAGTCGCTTTAAGTACTCTTTTTTGTAACAGTTACATTCAGGTTAGGCTCTATTCTTTCTGTCTGTTTATTATACATTACACCCAGAGATTAGAGTCTTCTCGTCATTATATTAATCTCTATTTTTACTTTACAATTTCTCCAACTACCTCTTAATTGGTTCCTTAATATAGTTAACGAGTAAGTTCGTGGTTGTTACGTTATTAGTTTTCTATATCAAGAAATCTTTTTCCTGGTGATTTTTCGCCGGGTTAGTATAGTCACTGGGAAAGTGAGTAACAACAATCAAATTTCTTTTAATTTTCTTGTTTCTCTCCAATTCTCCACCCTGGCTGAATAAGGGATTACGCTAACTATCTCTGGAGGGAGTGCTTGTCTCTGAATACGATTCGGTTTCTTCCTATAAGGTGGAGGCCGTAATTGATTATGGGATGAGCATGCTCATTTTTTCTTCGTCTAAATCTTTCTCTCCTCAGAATCCATTCGTGCCATTCAGACTAGAGATATCGCATATAGATAGTGGAAAAATTTTCCTTCTTCTATCACTCTTGTTAATTTTTATTCAGCTCGGAATGGTTACAGGGATATTCCTCAACGTTCAAATCGGACTTCCACCAAACGAAAGTGTGCTGAGCTCCTAAATTCTCCTACTGATAAATCTTTGTTGTCTGTTGCCAAAAAAAAAAATAAATAAATAAATAACTTCTGTAAATCTTCCTTTCCACCTATTATTAGCTCTGTTAACACCCCAACTGAAAAGGGTAATCTCTTCGAACTTCTGTTCTCCTCTAATTCAACCCTGGAAACTCCGGCAATCCTCCTCCTACATTTGATTAAATTTGATTATGTGCATGGGCTTCTGAAATCTATGAACGTTAGGAAGGCAAGCGTCCCAGATGGCATTCATTCCCGAGTTTTAAGGGAATGTGCTTCTAAGCTGGCTCTGTCCCTCGTTTAACTTTTCTCTGTATGTCTCAATACTAGTACTTTCCCTCAGTTTTGGAAGCGCGCATTAGTCCAACCTATTCCTAAGAAATTTAGCCGCTCGGATCCTTCTAATTATCGCCCTATAGATCACACTTGTATTCTGTCTAAGATCTTTGAAATCTTTCTCAACTCTCATATCTTAGATCATCTGGAATCCCATCAGGATGGCTTACGACGTTCGAAGTCTATTGGTAATATACATTCCTATCTCACAGATTTATGGTATTCTGCCCTTAGGGACCATGGGGAGACTTGCGTAGTGGCGCTTGGCATTTCTAAGGCATTTGATCAGATATGGCATGCGTCACTACTTTCCAAGCTTCTCTCATTTGGGTTTTCTTATTCTCTTTGCTTACTAATGTTTAGCTTTCTTTCTAATAGTTCCATTTCGGCTGTTGTTGATGCCCCATCAATAACTTATTCATTTCCTGTCAATAGTGGTATTCCTCAGGGTTCTGTCTTATCTCCTACTCTATTCTTACTTTTCATTAATGATCTTCTCAGCTGCCCGTCTAATTCTATCCATTTATACGCAGATGACTGGACCATCCATCCTTCTACTCATTTCAAATCTACTCTTTTGCATCTAGAGTTGCATCTCGTCTTCACTTTTTGATTCAGTTTTAGCTGATCTGGATAGAATTTCCCAGTGGAGTCATCTCAACCTTTATATTTTCACTACTATATTTATTGCTTATTATTTTCAAATTAATTAAATTATTATAACTTTATGAGGAATTTTTTATAATGCTACATCCAGTATCTTTGAAAATATTCTAATTTACTATTGCACCATTATTATTGCATAGTTCTGTCTCCTGCACTAAGACTGATTTTCGAAATATTGATAATGCATATTCTTACTATTAATATGTATAAGGAGAAAACTGTACTCCTTTATGACAATGTCCAAGTTCATTATTCCTCCTCTTTCAACCCCCTCCAACTCAAAATTATAATTATAATTATAAAATTAAATTAAAATTATAATTTCTTCTAAAGATGTCATTTCTTCTCTCTCTGAGCTTAATACAAAGAGGAGTAGGGTCCTGATGGTATTCCTCCTGTGGTTCTCAAAACTTGTGCTTCCGAGATTACACCCTGCCTCGGTAAACTATTTCGTCTTTGTCTCTCTACTTCAACCTTCCCTTCTTGCTGGAAACG
Source organism: Armadillidium nasatum (assembly GCA_009176605.1). Classification (NCBI taxonomy): domain Eukaryota; kingdom Metazoa; phylum Arthropoda; class Malacostraca; order Isopoda; family Armadillidiidae; genus Armadillidium; species Armadillidium nasatum. Next base: position 41,240 of record SEYY01000593.1, read on the forward strand.
TGCGCTCATTCATCCTGTGCCGAAAAAGAGGGAACCCTCTCAACCCTCCAACTATCATACTGTTTCTTTAACCGCCGTTCTTTCTAAAGTTTTCTAATCTATCCCTAATTAACAAGAAGATTTGGAAACATCTCAATTCTTCTAATCTTTTTTCTGATCAACAAACAGTATGAGTTTCGTAAGAAACGCTTTATTAGTGATCTTCTTTCCCTTTTCTCTAACACTTGGTCCTCCGCTCTTCGGCATTTCGGTGAATCTTTTACTGATCTACTGGACATATCGAAAGCCTTCGACAAAAGTCTGGCACAAAGCTTTGATTTCTAAACTTCCCTCTTTCGGTATCTATCCTTCTTTCTAATTTCCTTTCCGGTCGTTCTATAGCAGCTGTTGTAGACGGCTACCGTTCTTCCTTTAAATCTTTTGATAATGGGGTTCCTCAGGGTTCTGTTCTATCCCCAACACTTTTCTTACTTTTCATTAATGACCTTCTCTCTATTACTTCATCTCCTATCCGCTCCTATGCTGATTCCACCCTTATTACTCCTTTCACTTTGAAAGACGTCCCTCCCAACAGATGTTAATAAGCCTCTGATCTTTCATGTATTTCTAGTTGAGGCAGAGAAAACATAGTTGTTTTCAATGCCTCAAAAACTCGTATATCTTTTATATATATTACTCATATATATATATATATATATATATATATATATATATATATATATATATATATATATATATATATATATATATATATGATTGTAGGAGACTGTATTGTAACTGGGTGGGGAAAGCGAAGAGAAGGAGGGAAAAATTCGAACATTTTACAAAAGGTTTGGCTTCCTCTGATGTCGGATACTGTCTGCAAAACCAAAATGAAGAAAATCGGTTATGATGTTCTAGTAACAGACACAATGATCTGCGCAGGATACAATGCTGGAGGCAAAGATGCTTGTCAGGTATTTTGTTTCTACAATAAATAAAAGTTTTACACTACTGTGAAACTTTATTAGTTTATAATTTTAAAAATTTCTTTCATAAGTTTGCTTAGAGTTTTTTTAGTAACTTCTATTCTAAATATTTATGCATTTGTCTCTTCTTGTACCAGAATACTTATTATCGCTGATTTGATTTAATTACCAGAAAATTTTTCTTATATTTTTCAAATTATATGATGTGTATGAGATTTACATCCTATTTATTACGTGTTATTACTTCTTCATTTTGTAGTAACTCTGTTTCCACTTATAGAAGTAGTAATATAAGATACACAGAAAGAGAAATATGAAAGTTAGTTGAGCCTATTGAGATCAAAAACTTAGTTTCTAAATTTTCAAGAAAAAATTCTTTTTTCAACCATTATTCCGATCACACAAATATTTAACATCACTTAGATCGGTATCTGTTTCATACATTTTATGTACAGCTTTGCAGATGGGAATAACATTATTATATTTTAGTTATATAGAGTAGTTGTACGTTCGAAAAAAAATTGTTGTTTATAAACTTAATTAATATCAGAACTAACCAATTCTAAATTCTAAGACTCTCTAAACTAAAAAATAGATGATATTTCCACTAGAGTTAGAGAAATACTGGAAAAACTTAGTAAGTTAAATGCCGAAATTTACTGATATACGTCGTTTAATAGTGTACATGTCAAGGAAGTTTAGAAAACACAAAGTTTATTGCAGACTTTACAGTAAAGTACTTATAAGATTGAGCTTAGCTTTTAAATCTAGGGTCGGAGAGTTGGATAGAGAAGTAATGAAACCGTGTAAAAAGAAGTGCAGTACGAGCCCTTCCCCGTGAAGGAGGTATGCCACGGGAGAGTTTGGAAGGGCAGTAACCGTTGTAATAGCGATAGTATAGAAAGAGTGACGCAGCATTTCGACGGGTAGAAAAAGACTTTAAAGAGTTAGTGACAGCGAAATAGCTGATAAGACGAAAAGCCCTAGACTTCACCTTTTCAAGGAGAGCTGTGTGAGAATAGCCCCTGATGTGTTAGGCATGCCCAATACAGAGGGTGAACACACAAAATTCCTATAAAGAGAAAGCAACTGGGGTAGCGTGAAGATATTTCGAAATCTCCTCAGAATACCCAACCTCTTAGAAGCCTGTTTAGAAAAAGAAAAGATGTGATCCCTCCAAGAAAGATTACGAGAAAAAGAAATATAGAGAATATTAAAGATAGACACAGGTTTAAGTTGTCTGTTTTCAAAGAAGAAGGCATAGTTGTGTGGAAGGTTGTGTCGAAGAAGTGGAGGAATTGATCTTTTGAGGTATTGAAAACAACCATGTTAACTCTACCCCAATTTGAAATACGAGAAAGATCAGACGTTAATTGCTCCACAGCCACCCTACTAGATTCAATTAACTGCTGTTGAAGTGGTGTCTTTCGTAAGGAGTAATGAAAGGTAGAATTATCAGCATTAGAGTGGATAAGTGATGAAGTAATAAAGAAAAAATCATTAATGAAAAATAGAAGTGTTGAGGATAATACAGATTCTTGAGGAGCACCACTATTAGTAGATTAAAAGGATGAACTGTGGCAGTCTACATCAGCTATTAAAGAACAACAGGAAAGGAAATCAGAGAGAAGGATAGATTCCGAAAGAGGGATGTTTAGGAATCAAAGCTTCATGCCACACTCTATCGAAAGCTTCCTATATATCTTGCTCTACATCAAACAATTCTTCGAAATCCCGAAGAACGGGGGACGAAGAGTCGGAGAGAAGGGAAAGAAGATCATCAATAGAGCATTTTTTACGAAACCCGTACTAACGAACAGAGATAAGAATAAAAGAATTGAGAAGTTTTTCTTCACAGGTCTATTGAGCGCACGTTTCCAGCAAGGAAAGAAAGCAAAAGTAGAAAGACAGAGGCGAAATAATTTACCAAGGCAGGGTACAAGTTCAGAAGCTAAAGTTTTGGAACCGCAAGACGGATACCATCATTACAGTATTCCTTTTTAGTTCTCTCTCTCTCTCTCTCTCTCTCTCTCTCTCTCTCTCTCTCTCTCTCTCTCTCTCTCTCTCTCTCTCTCTCTCTCTCTCTCTCTCTCTCTGTCTCTCTCTCTCTCTCTCTCTCTCTCTCTCTCTCTCTCTCTCTCTCTCTCTCTCTCTCTCTCTCTCTCTCTCTCTCTCTCTCTCTCTATATATATATATATATATATATATATATATATATATATATATATATATATATATATATATATATATATATATATATATATATATATTATATATATATGGATTAGATGTAGATTGTTTCTTACTTTCGATATTTTTTATATCGATATTTTTATGTCGATATTTTATTTTAATCGATACTTTTATACCTAAAATTTTTTTTTATACCTATAATTTCTTTACGTTCCTAGGCTAGTATGTCGTGCCAACGTTCTTGTGTAGGTTAGGCCTCTTTTACGGCAACTTCTTGTGTAGGTTAGGCCTCTTTTACGGCAACTTCTTGTATAGGTTAGGTCTCTTTTACGGCAACTTCGATAGTTCTGGTTATGATAAGTCGAATTAGGTTCTGCTACAAAAATAAGTAATATTAATTGTGTGTATGTCTGTTGTAATAGCCTCTAATTCTCGCCAACGTTCTTGTTTAGGTTAGGTCTCTTCGATATTTTCGATTATCGATATTTTCTGACAATCGAAAGTCTGAAACAATCTACACCTTTACTATATATATATATATATATATATATATATATATATATATATATATTATATATATATATATATATATATATATATATATATATATATATATATATATATATATATATATATATATATATATATATATATATATATATATATATATATATATATATATATATATATATATATATATATATATATATATATATATATATATATATATATATATATATATATATATATATATATATATATATATATATATATATATATATATATATATATATATATATATATAAAATATATATATATATATATATATAATATATATATATATATATATATATATATATATATATATATATATATATATAATATATATATATATATTATAATATATATATATATATATATATATATATATAATATATATATATATATATATATAATATATATATATATTATATATATATATATATATATATATATATATATATATATATATATATATATATATATATATATATATATATATATATATATATATATATATATATATATATATATATATATATATATATATATATATATATATATATATATATATATATATATATATATATATATATATATATATATATATATATATATATATATATATATATATATATATATATATATATATATATATATATATATATATATATATATATATATATATATATATATATATATATATATATATATATATATATATATATATATATATATATATATATATATATTAGTGATGGATCGGATGTCATATTTTCCAATTGCGGATGCGGATGCGGAATGCGGATGCGGATGCGGATGCGGATGTTGAATTTTCGAAAAGTGCGGATGCGGATGCGGATGCGGATGTTGAATTTTCGAAAGTTGCGATTTGATGCGGATGCGGATGCGGATGCGGATGTTAATTTTTGATGAGGATGCGGATGCGGATGCGGATGCGGATATATATATATATATATATATATATATATATATATATATATATATATATATATATATATATATATATATATATATATATATATATATATATATATATATATATATATATATATATATATATATATATATATATATATATATATATATATATATTATATATATATATATATATATATTTCACTATCACCTTTCCCACTTTCGTGAGGTGGTACCCGCCACAATTCCCTTACAAACATAACTATTCTTACCTTTCAACGCTTTCACCACCTCGTCGTCTATGTTTCACACACATACAATACAGAAGGTGAACACATACATTCAAACATTCTTATCTTTATTTCTTTCGAAATTTTTCCTTTCTTCCATACTTTTCTTAGGCCCCCCAATACTTTCACTCCTTCTACCACTCTGTTCTTTATTCCTTTTTCCGTCCCACCCTTACCTTCCACCCAACATTACTAGATATTTGAATTCATTCACCTACTTCACAACTACAAACCAATTCCTCCCTCCACATTTCCTCATCCCAACCTCCAATCCTCATAACTTTATTCTTCGCTGGATTGAATTTCAATCTCGTGTTTGCACATTTCCCTTCAAACTCTCTCACAAGTATTCTCATCTTTTCTCCAGATTCTGCCACAAACACAAGCCGCATCATCTGCAAAAAGTAAAACATTCACTTCACATTCACCCTCCATATTTCTCAACGTAATACTCTTCCCTTCTCTCTCCATTTTTCTAAGTAAACCATTCATCAATAGATTAAATAACATGGAGATATTACAAACCCCTGTCTCAATCCCACTCCTATGCTAAACCAATCCGATAGCTCTCTCTTCACCCTCACTCTTGATCTACAATTCGCATATATATATATATATATATATATATATATATATATATATATATATATATATATATATATATATATATATATATATATATATATATATATATATATATATATATATATATATATATATATATATATATATATATATATATTATATATATATATATATATATATATATATATATATATATATATATATATATATATATATATATATATATATATTATATATATATATATATATATATATATATATATATATATATATATATATATATATATATATAAAAGAAATAATATAACAATATATATACGCGTGTTTTAATTCTATATTTATTTTTTATTTTCTTGTTATGTCTCTTTAATTTTTAATTTTTATTGTTTATATATTATATATTAAATATATATATATATATATATATATATATATATATATATATATATATATATATATATATATATATATATATATATATATATATATAT
>SEYY01000593.1:52245-76141 GCA_009176605.1 Armadillidium nasatum
TTCTTCATTATTTTATTATTTTTAAAAATTTATAAGTATATTTTATACTTTCAAGTAGTAAAACACTTAAACATGAAAGGGTGAATAATACACGGCACACACATGTTCATTCTCGTGTATATAAAACATGAAATGTCAAGAATTCAAAGAGGGAATGTAAACACGTCTTTTTATTTTATTTCATTTATTACGTAATTACTAACAATATAATCATTCACATACAAATTTTTAATATTAAATATATTTATAATCTTATTAAAATATACATTTAAAAAAAACATTTTATTAAATAAATACAATATAATCGGCACAAGCTAAAGTTAGGCAGTTGTACAGGATAACACAATGTCTTTATATGATTAATATTATACAATATTTTAATAACCACAAACATCTTCACCATCGGGAAAAGGTATTGAAACTGGAATATTATTTGTAATACGAATTATAATCTCTAATATGTCTTTTAATATATTTCTTTTTTCACTCTCAGTTAATTTATAATCTGTTACATCTCTAATTTTAGTAAGAATTTTATGATAATATACTTTTGTTATTTTCTTCTTAAAACGTGTCATATTAATCACAAAGGTTTTATCACTATTAGAAGAGGATTTCTCAATAAAACCTTGTAGAATAGGAGACGCCATATTCTCCAGTAACACTATTTCAAAGTTTATGGTTCCTGTATCCTCTTTCAAAGTTGCCGTAAGCTGTATACGATGATTAAGTTCTTTATCAACCTCACATAATATAACTAATTTTCCTTTAGCACTACCAGTCAGTACAGAGACTTCATCTGTAGATTCCGTTGTATATATAATGATCGAATAAAACTTACTAATTTACGAATAAAATCAGAAATCCCATGTTGGTGTTGTTATGAAGTATACGAAGTAGAGACAACGAGAGAAATAAATATATGAGTTTTTCATCGTATGCGTTTACACTCTACATTGCTCTATTAATTTATGATTCTATTACTGATCGCTGACTTCCGTAGTTTCAAGATTATGTTTCGACATGTTTTTGCCTAACTCCCAGTAGCCAAAGCATGATACATAACATATTTTTTTTTCAAATTCCAACTATTATGACATAAGTTAATAGATCACAATTTGTAACACCAAAATTACGGTAATCGCCATCATTAAAGTAAATAGTTTCTCTCCATTGTTTTCTGAAACGAAAAGTATGCTCTTCAATGTTTAATGAACTAATGATATGATTAAAGGCTGTCCGTTAACCATGTAAACTTTTCAACTTATAATATTATTGATATAAAACACTATGAGCCGTATTGACACATTCTTCAAACATACTCTTTTCCTTTAATTTTCTTTCAATTAGTTTTTGAATTTGTGATAGATATTTTAATTGGGCTTCGTTTGTAAGATAAAATCCATGAGAAGTAGGTACAGATATATCTTTTAATCTACGTCAAATTCTTATATATACAACATTCTTAAAACAGCACTTAGAAAATGTCATTGTGAATCTCTGATTATCGGTTTCTTTTCCACCACTGATAATTTCTCCCCATTAATTTAAAGCACTATAGGATTTAAATTTACCACTAATCCAACCAGTAATATGTTTGCATATTTCAATTAATTCTTCAGGACTCATATATATTCGTGAACTCTCTGATTGATCTAAGTAAGATTCACATGTAAAATATTCATGGCCATCTGGCTTTCTTTTATATAGTAAAGAAACTTTTTGAAATTTTAATTTCCCATGTTACAATATCTTCTATGGCTGTACAACGACGAAGACGTAACATATTGTTCATATCAAGATGGTATATAAACAAAATAACAAAGATATACTCTAAATGGAATCTGATGCTGAACTTAAGGCTGATTGGTTCATGTTAACCATAAGAAACGTTTATGAATCTGACGTCACGTATAAACTTAAAGCGGATTGATTCGTGTTAACCAATAAGATACTGTAAGGTTTATGACGTCATTGTGGAGCTGGAAGCTGATTGGTTGATAAGAGTATCGAGAAATTTATTCAGTCATAAAACATCGGGATTGATTCTGTTCTAACATGAAATTACCTTAACATTTTATCACAAAAGAAGCATTAGAGAAATGAGGGGTGATTAAGGAGTGAAGGAAAATTACCACGGGATACCTGAGTCGCTTTTCAGAGGATTATAACGTTACGGTTAGGCAGTTTGGGATCGTATTAACAGAAAAGAGCTCGGTTATATTTATCTTTATATTTCATCACAATAGAAGGATTAGAGAAAGTGGGTGATTAAGGAGAGAAGGAAAATAAACACGAGTACCTGGAGTCTATTTCAGGGGGTTAGGACATCAAGAATAAACAGTTCGGGTTCGTATTTACAGATAAGAGCTTTATTTACCTTAATATTCCATCACGATAGGAGGATTAGGGGGAAGTGGAAGGGAGAATGTGGGGGGAGGGGAAAGAGGAAACCGTATAAAAGCAACGAATCTCTGAATCTCCAAATTAGATTCTGCTGCAACCTCTCACTTTCAAGATGAATCCTCCCCGAGTTTTCAAGTGTTTTAGAGTTCCTGAAATGAACTTCTGAATTCGGAAATCAAGCATGAAAACATAAAGTTCGCTATTCATAGAAGAATAAACGGTGAACATTATTTTAGTTGTTCAACTTCGGTGACAAGTAAAAATAGGCCATTGTTTATTTCGGTTAGTCAGATAAGAGAAATTTTTGAGACACTACATTTCTGGAATTATGAACAAGATTCCCAATTATTTGAAGCAAAAATACCTGGAGACGAAATCTGTTCATATTTAAAACCTATATTAGATGAAAAATGTATTGCCTTAAGTTATACATCAAACTCCGAAACTCAAATTTTACATGTAAGACAAGAATCCATTTTCTAAGAAGCAAATAAATACGTATTCACCAATTATGAATTTACTATCAGTGGGGCATCACAAGTAGGGGGTTTCTGAAAATACGTAGAGAATTTGAAGTAAAATGAAAAAAAGCAGTTAAATTTGAAGAATATTTAGAAAAAGCATATGCAAAAATCTATGCAATGTATAAAGATTTGAAAAATGAAAATCCTAACCTAGCAAGTATTGAGATAATGGGGAAGACTGACAGACTTGATTTCTGAATACGATGGAGCAACGAGGTACTGAAACTGCAGATTAAGGACCTCCGAAGCAATACATATCCCTGGCAATAGTATTTTTCATTATATAAATTTTCGTTGTTGAACTAATCTAAAAGAAACTATTGACTTATGGGATATGTTAGATTCTAATTTATAATATTTCTTTAATTAAGTGAAAATATCATAAATGTTAATAATATTATAAATGTTAACAAGTTATTAAATCGAAATTAAGTGATAATATTATATATGTTAATTAATAAAACGTTGAATTATCATCTTTGTTAAGTAATAATATTATAAACATTGATAAAACAATGTAATATTATAAATGTTTAAAGTTAATAACATTTGTTAAGTGATGATATTATTATATATATTAATAAGCCAATATATTGGCCTAATTTTCAAGTGATAATATTTTATGCTAAGAGTTAATAAATTGATGCTAAGTGGTGATATTATTATATATGTTAATATAACAATATATTGGTATAATTTTCAAGTGATAATATTATAAAAAGTTAATAAATTGATGTTAAGTGATAACATTTATTTAGTGGTGATATTATTATATATGTTAATAAAACAATATATCAATATTATTTTCTATTAATAATATAAACGCAAATAAAATTTTGAATTAAAATTACCTTTGTTTTCTTTACCAACTCTCTGCATTTATATTTTTTGTTTTAAAATATTATTATTCATTTCTGTATATGTATTTGAAAAGAATAGATGTTGATAAGTTTAAGTTCCATAATCCTGCTAGGTATTTAATAGCAGGGCCTACAGGTTGTGAAAAAACATTTTTATTATTAAATATATTAAAACATGTTGATATTTTTGAAAAACCAACCACTAAAACTATCTGGTGTTATAATGTTTACCAAGAAAAGTTTAACGAGTTTAAAGATGTAATTGACTTTCATGAATGTATTTATGAAATATAGTCTCTTCAAGGTATAACAGGTCATAAATTAATTGAGTTGGATGATCTGATGCAAAAATTAAATGAGGATATAGCTGAGACATTTACGGTTTATTCTCATTATATGAATATTTCAGTGTTTTTTATAACTCAAAATATCTTCCATCAAAACCGTTATATGAGAGATGCTTCGTTAAACACTCAATACTTAATCTTATATGGTCAAAGACGAGATATGAGTAAAATAAATATATTATCTACACAAATGTTTCCGACACAGCGTAAAGAATTTCTAAAAATATATAAAGAGTTAACATCTATTCCGCATGGTTTTTTATTGTATGACCTTCATCCGAAGAACAAGTTTAGAGTTCTGCTACGTACAAATATTTTACCAAACGAAATAGAAACTGTATTCATAGCTAAATAATGAGTACACTGGTTAAAAACTACTTACCTATTATGGATAAATTTAAAAAACTAAAATCTAAAGATAAACGGAAATTAATCATTGAAGATGAAAAATTAACAAACGTGTATGCGAGATTTGTTTAAATCTAATAAAAGGAAACATTCCTTTAAATAAACCTCAGAAAGTTAAGTTACGTCGTCATAGAAACATCATTAGAAAACTTGCTCGTAAAGTAAAAAATCTTAAAAATAAATTGAGTTATTACAAAAAGGAACTGGAGTATTCTTACCTCTGCTTTTCTCAGTTATCAGACCTTTATTATCTAAATTAATTCCGCAATAATGAAGAAGGTATTGGTATTACCCTACCCAGATTATGAGAAAATGAAAAATATATCTGAACACCAACAACATCAGCAACCGCCACACCACTACCACCATCAACAACAACAACCTTATAGTTTCTACGATCCTAAAGCTGAAAAATTAAATAATTATGAAAAGGAATTGTCTCGTATATTAAACTCAAATAGGAATATTTATGGAAAGTATTTTGTATCAGGATGCAATAAAATCATTAGTGAGCTTAAAAGAATTGTAGCATCAATCTTTATCAATTAATTCTACAGAGAAAACAGTGCCAATGACAACATCTATTGAACAAGAAGAAAAAGGATTTAAACATGTTTTAGAACAATGTCAACCTAACAGATCTAGAAATAATGGAATTGCGTTATACAATATTTTTAAAGATCAGATTTCATGTGATGATTCAGAACAGATTATTATAGATGGAGAAGCAGTTACAAGATCAAACATTGTAGATCTCATTTCGGATCTCACAAGAGAGTGGAAGAAACCACCAATAACAGGTGGCACAAGATTAAACAAGAACTTCAAGCTATTAATTTCCCAAAAAGCTTTATACAAAATAAACAAAGTTTATCTGATTTCAAAATATTCTACATAGCCCTAGGCCTGAAGTAACTCTTTCAGGTACCTCTTTTGCCTCAGTAAATGCAAATACTCCATACCCTCAGGCTGAAATAAAGAAGTAAAGCAAGCATAATTCATAACTGGATAAGAACCTGATTTTTCATGAATCCTGTATAAATGTTTGAACTTTTTCAATGTATGCGTGATTTTAAATAAATATTTTATGTAAACAATTTATTTTTTTCCTTTATAAATATCTTTGGTTGCTAGCAATTTATTTCTTTTTATATAAATATCCTTGTTTATTTGTTTGTTTATCATTTTCATCATGAATACAAAGGAAATGGCAGATAAATATTATTATGACGTAAGTTATCCTCATATTTATGGTGGATTTTCTAGATTGCGTCACAGTTCCCTCATGTAAATGAAAAAGACTTGAAAGAATATTTTTCGGGTGAAGACGCTTTCACATTACATAAATATGTACGTAAAAAATTTCAAGTCGGAAAACTGAAGTGTATGATACTGATCATACATTACAGCTAGATTTAGCAGATATGATTAAGTATAGTTCGTTATATACTATTCGTCATTGATGTATATTCAAGATATTTATGGTTAAAACCTCTAAAAGATAAAAAGTGCCCCACCGTAGCCAAAGCCGTGAGAGGGATAATTAGGGAAGATGACAGATACCCAAAGTTCATGTGGACAGATAAAGGTACAGAATTCTTGGGAAAAAATTCCAAGCTATTGTTACCGAATACGATATAGGATATTATAACACTTTTTCAGTGAATAAAGCTACAATAGTTGAACGTGTACAACGAACTATCAAAGGAAAAACGCATAGAATTTTTACAAAAATGAATACTTTTAAATATATTGATATTTTAAAGGACTTGACGTATTCGTATAATCAATCATATTATCGTATATTTAAGAAAGCTCCATTTGAAATATTAACAACCATGCCTGTATTAAATAATAATAAACATGAAATAAAAGATAAACTGGAATTAAAGAGGGAGATTACGTACGTGTATCAAGATCTACAGATAAATTTAAGAAAGGATATACAGCGAATTGATCTCAGGAAGTATTTCAAGTAGATAAGATAAAACAATTTCCTCGCGATGGTTTAAAGTTATATTATCTTAAGAATTTAGAAGGTGAAGCAAGGAAAATGCGGATTTTATAAAGAGGAGATACAAAAAATAAGTTTCGATTCTAAACAGCTTTATAAAATAGAAAAGGTGATAGGGACTAAGGGAAAAGGGAAAAATAAAATGTTTCTCATAAAATGGTAAGGTTACCCTGACAGGTTTAACAGTAATATAAAAGCATCAGAATTAAGAAAATATTAATCATTCTATATCGAGATCATGGAGAGTGAAGACCATTTTCACCTAACTCTCCCGTCTTCGGCATCTATGGACTTACATCCTGAAAATAAAGTTTCGGACTTTACTACTGAATTAATATTTCCTATACAACTGGAAAGAGAAATGTATGAGATAGGATTGTGCGAATTGTTTTGAGACGTGAATATTAAAAACGTAACTTCAAATCGTGAAGCTTTCGTGATTTTCAAAAGTTTTAAATTCGTTAAAAATATATTGAAAATATCTAATGTGAAAGGGAAGTACTGTAAAACGCAACGATGTTAATTTTTATTCGGAGGAGTTTTATGTAAAGAGAGGTCTATACAAACCTCTTCCTGATCTGTTTAGATACTTAAATAGTAGATTTTTACTGAGTCGAATATGTAGAGGTTTATTTTTTTCAAATTAATAAAGCCCCAAATGAAGATTATGAACTCATAACTTTAAGATCTGTAAAACATGCGAATTTGAAAGATAGAAGATCATTTATTTTCCAAGTTTCGTAAGTGTATTTACCTCCCTGACTCACCTTTAGACGAATCAATACGGCTTAATTCAGTAAGCGAGTCTTCTCTACATAATTTAATGAGATACATGCCTGCTATTGAAGAATACTTAGAACAAGATGTTTTAAAAGTAGAGGTTACAAAATCCATCCATTTAGTGCGTAATCCTTCAGAGTTGTTAGAGAATCCAGGTATGGCGTACATATACACGGATATTATCAAACATTAGTATATAGGAAACACAAAAGAACCTGTACTAAGAGTTGCTCATATTTCTCTTGAACAGAGAGTCCTAACATTTCCCAGTGTACACTATTTACCGTTGAGTAAGTCTTATTTGAACTCAGTTCGTATTTAAGAGACGTCGAAGGTAATCCTTATCCATTCCCTAACGGTACAGAACTGTGTAAAGTACATATCAGAAAGAAGCTACGATAATAATAATAAGAAATAAATAATAATGGAAAGGGAAAGAGTTTTTAGGGGAAATAAAATGCAGAGAGGGTATGGCCTCGGGTTTTTTTCGCTAAATTATTGAGAGGGGCATTGCCTATATTTAAATCCTGTGGAAAATATCTCACTAAAAGGGTAGAAAAGATAGGAAAAAACACGCTACGCGATGTTATAGGTGGTGTTAACCCACTTGAAGCCTTAAAACGTCGTATTGCTAATGTCTCTGATGAAATGTTAAATGATGTTAAGTGAAAAATACGTCGAAAGATGATTGGAAGTGGTGTTAGTAATAAAGTAATAAAGGGAAAGAAGAAGAAGAAGAAGAAGAAGAAATGATTGTAAAACGTAGAGTAAAGGAAAAAGAAATTGATGTATTTGACCTTTAGTTAAGCGCTCATCTAGGAAACAGTAAATATATGACAATAACGTCCTTATTCGTTATTCACTTAGCTCGTAGAAGCAAGATGCACTTCCTTCATCCCTTACTTAAGTCCCGACTGTTGCAAAACAGAGTTAGCTCTTTTTTCCGTCAACCCAACACAGACTAGTGTAGGTGAAACCAACTTTATCAGTATTAACCCTGTGCATTCTATTACGAACACAGGTATCCCTTTAGGGGATGTTGAAAATTTTTTATTTTCATCCGATTCTCCTGAAAATTTCAGTATAGATAGCTTTTTTCCAGACGAAAAAAAAACTCCTTTCCTAACGTTTTTACGAGGGATTAACCGTTTAAAAGTTTTTATTTTTGAAATTTAAGGTATGTTCAAGTCTACGGTGAGGCCGCATAAAAATTTTTTGGATCTGAAATTTGGTGTGTGTATTCCTAAATCTATTGGCTACAAAAGCTTCTAAAAGCTTGTTCTCTGCGTTACAGAAAAAAAGTTATATGCCCTTACTTGACTTTGTGTCGAAAAACTTTTTTTTCCCAATTTTGAAAAACTCACACCTTCGGACAAAATAATAATAATAATAAAAAACTGTGTTGAATTTTTATTTTTATTTTTGGCAGGTGATTTTATTTAAAACTTTTATTTAAAGCACTTTTAAAATCTATTTGCTTGGTTCGAGATACTGCTTATCGAAAAATGACCAATTTTCGACGAAATTTCAAAATTTCCAAAGTTTGAAAGGCTGTATCTCGAACCAAGCAAATAGGTTTTTAAAGTGTCTTAAATAAAAGTTTTAGATCTATCCATCTTCTAAACAATATCCAAATTTATAAGACTTTCAACACAGGGTTTTTTTTTTTTTTAATTTTTCTCCGGAAAAAAATTTGAATTTCTATAATCAATCGCTATCAGTAATATTCCAAAATGCTTTCTGATGCAATTGTAGAAAGTGGGGCTGAGAATGCACAGGGGAGTTTTTAAGTCATTTGGACCACTGATTTACGATTTCTATCATTCTCATTCTGAATTTTAACTCCCTATAAATTTTAAACCTTTAAAAACTCAGAAACACGTCAGAAATTGAAAGTACTTAGATTTAAAAAAAATGCATATACGTTGTAAATTTCAGCTCAATCGGTCAAAAAATAAAAAAAAACTTTTTTTTGAGATTGGATCCTTCCCTATAACGTACCGGGGACTTTATACCAATACTTTGACCCATCGAATGTATTTTTATACTTAAAATTAAAATTAGTAAACTCTGATGGTGGTTCAGACCTTCCGAGTCCCAATGATCATCTTGTGTATACTAAAACAAATTTCCCATACACGTGCTTTAGTCAGATTGAAGTATTTTTAATGAAACATCTTTAGGAGCATCAGCTGAAAGTTATCCTTACAGGAGTTATATTGAACACTTATTAAATTACTAAGACGACGCGAAATAAGCTCATTTACAATCGTGTGGGCTTTACAGTTTTAAAGACAATGAAAAACATCAGACTTGGTGTGCTAAATTCCGAAATAATACATATGAATATTATGGTAGAATAAATGAGGATATATTCTCACAAGAAAGGTTTATTCTACCTTCTGTAGATACACGTGTACGATTCGTAAGAGCAACCGCTCCATTTCCACTTAGTGCATTGAGTGCTGCTAATGCTAAAACTGAGGCACCAAAACCTGCATTTCAGTTATTAGATGCTTATTTATATGTAAGAAAAGTAAAATTAGCTCCACAGAAACATTTAGAGGTTGAAAAATCTCTTCTTGAGACTACCTCAAAATATCCTACAAGAAGAATTGAGACTAAAATTTTTAATTTCACCCAAGGATTATCAAATATTAATATTTCGAATATAGTTAATGGTAGTCTTCCACAGAAAGTAATACTCAGGAAGTTATAAAAGAATCTCCATTCAGGTTTACACATTTTCGACTTAGGGCCATAAGTTTACATGTAAACGGTCAACCATACGGACGAAGCTATGAGATGTTATACAATGGATTGCATTCATTATGTTCACTACCTTTTTAATATTTAATTTCGAATACTGTAACTTGTGGTGATAACGGAACAGGCATTGATTTGAATTCATATTAAAAATAGTAACTTGTATGTTTATGTTCTACACCCGATCTTTCAGTGTGTAATTCTTATCATCTCAACATTGTAAGAAAAGGGACATTGGAACTAAGTTTAACTTTTGACAAAGCATTGACCTCTCCTATCTCAGTCTTGGTATATATATATATTTTTTTATATCACCTCTGGTGGGCAAAGGACAAAGGCCTACTACAATTCTACAAGAGTTAGGGGGAAAAACGGAAGAATGGTGAAATTAAAGCCGATGTGAGCTGATACACGATGTTTGAAGGTGTGTAAATCATAGGAAGTCGGAAAAATAGAAGAAGGGAGTGTGTTCCAGACTTTACCAGTAGAGTACATGTAGGACAGAGCATAGCGGTTGAGTCTGGGGTCAGAGAGTTGGACAGAGAAAGGATGAGACTGTGTAGAAAGTCGAGTCGCACGAGCCCTTCTCAGTGGAGGAGGTATGCGACGAGAGAGTTCAGAAGAGCAGTGTCCATTGTAATAGCGATAGTATAGAGAGAGAGTGACGCAACAATTCGACGGGCAGAAAGAGATTGAAGAGAGTTAGTAAGAGCAGGAGAGTTGATGAGACGAAATGCCCTAGACTCCACCTTCTCTAGGAGAGCTGTATGTGTGGAACCACCCCAGATGTGCGAAGCATACTCCATACAGGGGCGAACAACACCCCTATACAGAGCAAGCAACTGGGGTGGAGTGAAGAAATACTGAAGGCGCCTCAGAACACCTAACCTTTTACTTTTAGAAGCTTGTTTAGAAAGAGAGGTAATGTGATCTTTCCAAGAAAGATCACGAGAAAAGGAAACACCGAGAATATTAAGAACAGATGAAGGTCTGAGTTGAGTGTTTTCGAAGAAGATATCATAGTTGTGTGGAAGATTGTGTCGAGTAGAGAGATGGAGGAATTGAGTTTTGGTGGCATTGAAAACAACCATGTTCTCTCTGCCCCAATTAGAAATACGAGATAGATCAGAGGTCAGCTGCTCCAAGGCAACCCTCCTTGCATCTAGTAACTGTTGTTGAGAGGGGCGCCTTTCAAATTGAAAAGAGTAATGAAGGGTGGAGTCATCAGCATAGGAGTGGATAGGAGATGAAGTAACAGAGAGAAGGTCATTAATGAAAAGCAGAAAAAGTGTTGGGGATAGGACAGATCCTTGAGGAACACCACTATTAATAGATTTAAAGGAAGAACGGTGGCCGTCTACAACTGCTGCTATAGAACGACCGGAAAGGAAATCAGAGAGAAGGTCACAGAGAGAAGGATAGATTCCGAAAGAGGGAAGTTTGGAAATCAAAGCTTTGTGCCAGACTCTATCGAAAGCTTTCGATATGTCTAGCGCAACAGGAAAAGATTCACCGAAATGCCGAAGAGCGGAGGACCAAGAGTCAGAGAGAAGGGAAAGAAGATCACCAGTAGAGCGTTTCTTACGAAAGCCATACTGGCGATCAGAGATAAGGTTAGAAGAATTGAGATGTTTCCAAATCTTCCTGTTAAGGATAGATTCGAAAACTTTAGAAAGAACGGAGGTTAAAGGAAATGGGACGATAGTTAGAGGGTTGAGAGGGGTCCCCCTTCTTCGGCACAGGCTGAATGAGCGCACGTTTCCAACAAGAAGGGAAGGTTGAAGTAGAAAGACATAGACAAAAATGTTTACCAAGGCAGGGTGCAAGCTCGGAAGCACAAGTTTTGAGAACCACAGGAGGAATACCATCAGGACCGTACGCCTTCTTAGTGTTAAGCTCAGAGAGAGAGCAGAAGTGACGTCTTTAGAAGAAATTAAAATCTTAGGCATAAATGAGTTGGAGGGGGTTGAAGGAGAAGGAAGAGCTCCGGAATCGTCTAATGGTTGAAGTTGGAAGCAAAAGTTTGAGCGAAGAGTTCAGCTTTAGAGAAGGCAAAACGGCAGTTGTACCGTCAGAAGATACTAGAGGAGGGAAAGAGGAAGAAGCAAAGTTAGAGTTGACATTTTTTGCAAAATGCCAGAAAGGGCGTGAGGAAGTAGAACCAGAAAGATTGTTGCATTTTAAGCGGAGAAAGGAGTTTTTAGTATTTTGGAGAATAGATTTTGCACGATTCCGGGATGAAATATAAGTTGTATTAGTTTCAGGAGTTTGAAGACGACGCTAATTCCTCAAGGCAGCATCCCTGTGGCGGATAGCACGAGAACAAGCAGAGTTAAACCAAGGTTTGTTAAGTTTAGTAGAAGGGAAAGAATATGGAATGTACGCCTCCATGCCAGAGAGAATCACCTCGGTTATGTGCTCTGCACACTCAGAGGGACCCCTCCCACGGAAACAGTAATCATTCCATGGAAAATCAGAGAAGTACAACCGCAAGTCAGACCAGTTAGTGGCACCGAAATGCCATAAACGTCTCCTCGGCGAAGTCGGGGGTCGTTCTTGCGGAAGACTTGAAGAGACAGGACAAGATACAGAGATAAGAAGGTGATCGGATGAACCCAGAGGAGAAAAGAGTTTAACAGTGTAAGGAGAATAAGAAGTTAGGAAAAGATCAAGTATGTTGGATTCATCACCAAGGCTATCAGGGATACGGGTAGGGAGATGCACCAACTGCTCAAGGTTGTTCTGGATAGAAAATTGGAAGGCGAGTTCACCAGCTGGATCGTGAGAACTAGATGAAAGCCATTGGCGGTGGTGAACATTGAAATCACCTAAAATGATGATTTCGGTGAAAGGAGAAGAAGAAAGAATGTGTTCTATTTTGGAGTTAAGATAGTCGCAAAATTTTGGATAGTCTGTAGAATTAGGAGATAAGTAGACAGAGCATATAAATTTAGTTGTAGAGTTGCAAGAAACATCCTCAGCTTATCGAGATTGACCGTATAAGAAATATAATCTTGAATTATTAAAGATGAACGAAGAAGAAATTTTAAACGTTTTTAAAAATGAAAAAAGATTTTTAGGCGTGTTTGTCTGGGATGAACTCGTCTCACTGAAATTAGAAGTAGATTCAGGGCTTATCTTCAATACATCACCTCGATTTGTTAGCGATGGACATTGAATTTCCGTTTATAAAAATAAAAATAGTAATGTTTATTTTATGGATTCATTAAATTTGGAATTTATGTTGTCAGCATTATGTAACTTGCTTTTTAAAATATAATAATCATCATGTAAAGACTGTGTTTTCCTGTACAACCGCTTAACTCTAGATTGTGCTGATTATATTGTATTTATTTTGTAAAATGCTTTTTAAAAAATGTATCTTTCAATAAGATTATAAATATATTTAATATTAAAAATTTGAATGTGAATGATTATATTGTTAGTAATTACGTAATAAATGAAATAAAATAAAAGACAAGTGCTTACATTCCCTCTCTGAATTCTTGATATTTGATATTTGTACGCATACACGAGAATGAACATGTGTGTGTGTGTGTATGTGTACCAGCACCATGCATGCTTAAGTGTTTTACTACATGAAGGTATAAAATATTCTTATAAATTTTAAAAAATAATAAAAATAAAAATAAAGAAGGAAAAAAATAAATACAAAGATGTTTGTTTAAGTTAAAAAACAAGTATCAAGTCAGGACTTGATAGGTAAAAAAAAAAAGGTATGACGTCATTATATTTTTTACATTCGTATTCCTCTAAAAGTAAATTGTCTCTAAAAATAAAATGTCACGTGATGACGTCATGAATGTTAATGCATGTGTTCACTCGCCACTTTGAGCTATTTCGCGCGTCCGCCGAATAGCATGAAATGCTGTCGCGCATCGTCGAATAGCATGACATGTGGTCACACCTCGTCGCCGGCGACCGCGAAAGGGAACCCCGTTTCTATGGACCTGAGAATCAGTCTAATTCTGAAAATTTTTAAAACTCCTTCGGACTCAAAGTCACGTGATGATGACGTCATAAGAAAAATATTTGTATGTGCATGTACACGCATGTACCCATATAGAAACCACGAGACCAAGAAAAAATGGTGAACAAAATCAAAATCAAAATGACTGAAGAAAATCTACGGAAATGTTCAGAAAATTCAAAATGGCTGACACAAATCCCTGATGGTAGAAACCACGTGGTCAAGAGAAAATATACGGAAATAAAAACCACCTGATCAAGAAATCCAATATGGCGGACGAATGATGTCATAGTCTCATGATAGTCCGTGTCATGATATCACAGGGTAAGGTGTATGTTTGCGCATGCGCAGGTGACGTCATCACCGACAGTAACTGCATCCTGTTAAGCTCTCAAAATTGGCCAATGAGGCATCGTATGCTGTCTTACACACATCATGAGTGGCCCACGGATGCAACCAATGAAGCATCGGTTGTTGTCCTACCCTCAGTGCCAGCTATCTCTGACACTGGCACTCCCTTCATGCCAAGTGGGTGTGGCCTAGCATGGGTACCACATGCTATAGAGTGCTAGAAAAGGCTCGATAAAGTTAGAAAGTGCTAGAAAAGCTAGAGATGGCACTCAGGAAAGAGCATGTGTTATGCCCTGGCACTAGCATATGAGAGACATGAATGCCAAATAAGAGATGACAATGAATGTGGGAAAAAAGGAAATTAGGTGATGGGTTAGAGGATTAAGTGCCAAAAAGGGACGGAGATTAAGGGATTAACATAATTAATAAGGGGATTTATCCGGATTAATTATCGGATTAAAAATACCTCAAGAAATACCGTGAAAAGAGGGGCTCCGTCCCCAAAAATATCTCAGGAAAGAGCATGGGTTTCCCCTTACTTGGCACTGGCACTCCTTTCTTTTTCTCTCACTTGGAACTGGCACCGTTAAAATCGTCCCTTACTATATATATATATATATATATATATATATATATATATATATATATATATATATATATATATATATATATATATATATATATATATATATATATATATATATATCATTACAAAATCCTTACATATTGCTTCTTAATAGATAAAACTATCTATGGTTTTCACAAAATTTCAAAGTACGCCCTAAACTTAAAAAATCTTATATAGGATGGCAACATTTAACATGTGCATTGACTTGTTATATACAAAAAAAAAAAAAAAGCCAGAAGCTAGGCTTGTCTTATTTAACTTCGACAGTGTAAGTCGATTTTTTACAGTTATGATTTAAAGTTTCTTAACTAAAAATACTCATCAAAGCTTGAAGTCTTCGATAAGATGAGTATTTCCCCATTTAACTATTTTAAATTACTTGTAGCCTCATGATAGTTATATGTATATATTCTTTAATCCTTAGGGTAGGAATCTTTATAGAGCTTTGTAAGAGAAGTTAGGTCCCAACCAGACCGACTCAACCTGAAATTTTGTTTTGCTATTGTGAATTAAAATTGACTTTTTTTATTATGTTCACGTTGAGTTTGTGTATTACCTTTAACTTGAATTGTATATTTGACTTGACTTTTACTTTTGACTTTGAACTGGGCCTTAGTTTTTTGAGCAGAGTTTGAGAGTTCTTGCTTTGGGTTAAAGCTACGTTCCTTCTAGGTCAAATTTACTACTTTAAAATTTATTTATGAGCTTACACAAAATAGGTCGAACGTCCAAGTTTAATATCTTAGAAATAAAGTAAATCCCCTAATTTCCCTTTTTATTTTAACAATTTTAAGAACATTTTAAATAGTGAGTTCCTTTATTAATTTGGAGTTCCTTTATTAATTTGTTGGCTATAATGTAATAGAATTAATTTTATTCTTGGCAGAGCAGCCACTGATCTGCATTAAGCGCTTTCTGGAGTTTCAGCGCCTTAGAAATTTCCAACAATATATATAATGAAAGTTCATTTCTCACGTGAATTGCCCTATTCAAGAAGAGGAATTTTCTACGTTTCTACTTAGAATCCATTCGAGGTTCGACCCAGCGTCTTCAAGCACGTGAGTCAGTCACTTTACTGCTTTACAGTTGTATATATATATATATATATATATATATATATATATATATATATATATATATATATATATATATATATATATATATATATATATATATATATATAGAGAGAGAGAGAGAGAGAGAGAGAGAAGTAATGTGATCTTTCTAGGAAAGATCCGAGAAAAAGATACACTGAGAATATTAAGAACAGATGAAGGTTTGAGTTGTGTGTTTTCGAAGAAAATATCATAATTGTGTGGAAGATTGTGTCGAGTGGAGAAATGGTGGAACTGAGTTTTTGAGGCATTGAAAACAACCATGTTTTTCCTTCCCCAACTAGAAATACGTGAAAGATCAGAGGTTAGTTGCTCCAAGGCTACCCTCCTTGAATCTATTAACTGCTGTTGGGAGGGACGTCTTTCAAACTTAAAGGAGTAATGAAGGGTGGAGTCAATTAGCATAAGAGTGAATAGGAGTTGAAGTAACAGAGAAGTCATTAATGAAAAGTAGGAAAAGTGTTGGGGATAGAACGAAACCCTGAGGAACCCCACTATTAATTGATTTAAAGTAAGAACGGTGGGCGTCTACAACAGCTGCTACAGAACGATCGGAAAGGAAATTAGAGAGAAGATCACAGAGAGAAGGATATATACCGAAAGAGGGAAGCTTAGAAATCAAAGCTTTGTGCCAGACTCCTATCCCGATGACTCCACCCTTCATTACTACTTTCAATTTGAAGGACGTCCCTCCCAACAGCAGTTGATAG
Source organism: Armadillidium nasatum (assembly GCA_009176605.1). Taxonomy (NCBI): domain Eukaryota; kingdom Metazoa; phylum Arthropoda; class Malacostraca; order Isopoda; family Armadillidiidae; genus Armadillidium; species Armadillidium nasatum. The sequence continues at coordinate 69,146 of SEYY01000593.1, forward strand.
ATTCAAGAAGGATGGCCTTGGAGCAACTGATCTCTGATCTTTCTCGTATTTCAAATTAGGGCAGAGAAAACATGGTCGTTTTCAATGCCTCCAAAACTCAATTCCTCCACCCTTCATTACTACTTTCAATTTGAAGGACGTCCCTCCCAACAGCAGTTGATAGATTCAAGAAGGATGGCCTTGGAGCAACTGATCTCTGATCTTTCTCGTATTTCAAATTAGGGCAGAGAAAACATGGTCGTTTTCAATGCCTCCAAAAACTCAATTCCTCCATCTTTCTACTCGACACAATCTTCCACACAACTATGATATCTTCTTCGAAAACACTCAACTCAAACCTTCATCTGTCCTCAATATTCTAGGTGTTTCTTTTTCTCGTGATCTTACTTGGAAAATCACATTTTTTCTCTCTCTAAACAAGCTTCTAAGAGGTTGGGTATTTTGAGGTGCCTTCGTGTTTTTTTTACGCCACCCCAGTTGCTTGCTCTGTATAGGGGTGTTGTTTGCCCCTGTATGGAGTAGGTCTCTCACATCTGGGGTGGTTCTACACATACAACTATTCTCGAAAAGGTGGAGTCTAGGGCTTTTCGTCTCATCAATTCTCCTGCTCTTACTAACTCTCTCCAATCTCTTTCTTCCCGTCGAATTATTGCATCACTTTCTCTATACTATCGCTATTACAACGGACATTGCTCTTCTGAACTCTCACGTCACATACTTCCTCCATTGAGAAGGGCTCGTGCGACACGACTTTCTACACAATCTTATCCTTTCTCTGTCCAACCCCAGACTCAATCGTTATGCTCACTCATACATGGACACTACTGGTAAAGTCTGGAACACACTCACTTTATCTGTTTTCCCAACTTCCTTTGACTAGCACTTTTAAACTCCGTGTATCGGGTTACGTTGGCCATTAGCGACCAGATTCCTAATGCTCCCCAACTCTGGTGATATATATATATATATATATATATATATATATATATATATATATATATATATATATATATATATATATATATATATATATATATTATTTATACTGTTATTTATCTCCTAACTCTACTGACTGTTCCAAATTCTTTGACTTTCTTAACTTCAAAATAAAGCCCATCCTCTCTTTTCTTTGTTTCTCTGAAATCATCAGTTTAGGTAATTTCAATTTTAACAAAAGTAAATGTTTTCTTCAAATTCTCAAATATATAGCAGGTAAACTCTCCTTCCATATCTCTATCCTAAATGACTTTGAGCAGATGGTTCAGGTCAATCTTTACTTCTATACTTCATCACCTTCCAAACCTATTCTTAATTTTTAATGTTTTTTTTTATGCGGTAAAACTCTATTTTCCTCTGGGTTTCTTTTGGGACGATAGCCACAATTATCTTTGCCCGTTCTAGGATGCACTAGCGACATTTTAGAAATTAAAAAGAAAAATAGTTGCACAAAAAAAAAAAAATTTTACCATAGCAATTTTTTATTCGTCCAAGTTTTACAAAAATATTGAGAAAAACCGTGTTCTATTCGCCACATTTGGCTCGAAAACGCTAATTTTATCGGTAAAATGACGTCACTAACTTTATCTAACTTTGAATTCTGCGTATCTAATTTTGTTTTCTGAAGAAGCATTTTATACAGGGTTGAAGATTTTTTTTACATATGAATCAAATTTTTAAAAATCATGATTTTTTAATTTTTTTGATTTATTGATTTTCTTTAGTTACGTCTTTTTATTAGTAAACTTTTTCACCTAAGAAATAATTAATAAGAAAATAAAGTAAATAATTAAATATAATTAGTTACTTAGCTTAATTAAGTATTTATTAAATTATAATTTTTTAATAATGAGAATGATAGAAACAATTCACTGTATTTAAATTTGAAAAAGAAACGAGAAGAAATATACCATTATTTAAAAAAATATTTTATGTCAATCACATGTTTACCAACCTTATATAACATTTTAAAGGAAAAATTAGCAAAAAGGATCCAAGAACATCTTGACAAAAAGACATCATAAACAAAAAACAGAAAGGTTGCTGAGAAAAAAAGCTATGGAATGAATACATTTAACTAGCATATTTCAATAATCTGATAAATTTCTAAAAATTTTAAAACTCATAAAATGTTGGATGTGCACATTAGTTCAACCTATTCCGAATTGAGGTAGCCACTCTGATCCTCTAACTATCTCCATTTAGCTCTCACTTCTATTCTGTCTATGATCTTTCAAACCATTCTCAACTCTCATTTCTTAGATCATCTCGAATCCCATTCCTTTCTGATCATCAGTATGGTTTACAACGTTCGAGGTATACTGGTGATATACTTTCCTATCTCTCAGATTTATGGTCTTCTTGAATGTTGGCGCTTTAAATATCAAAGAAATTTTAAAAGGAATGGCATGCGTCACTGATTTTTAAGCTCCCCTCCTTTGGGTTTCCTTTTCTTTTTGATACTTATGTCTAAATTTCTTTCAAATCGCTCCATTTCGACTGCTGCTGATGGGGCAAATTTTTCTTCATTTCCTGTCAAAAATCGTGTTCCTCAGGTATCTGTTTTGTCTCCTACTCCATTCCTACTTTCCATTAATGAAATTCTCGGTGCTCATTTAACCCAATCCGTTCAAATGCCGATGACTCAACCTCCATTCTTCTACTGATTTCAAACCTGCTCCCTCTTTTGCATCTAAAGTTGCCTCTCGTCTTCATATTTCTGATTAAATTCATTATGATCTGAATAGAATTTCAAAGAGGTGTCGTCTCAACTCTTAAAATTAAACACTTTAAAAACTCAACTTCTTGAATTCAAAGATACCTTCATATAAACAAAAAACTGTCTTGGAAACCTAACATCACAATGGTTACTAGGAGAAAACGTTTCTAGTTCCACTAAAAGAGTTAAAACCCCTTCCTGATAGTTAATAGCAGAAAAAGACACTGATTAATATTTAAGTCACCGACCAGAAAAACAAAAACTTACGGTTAACTAATTACCTATCTACCTCTACAGTCCTTCGAACTGGGTTCGAACCAGTAACCTTTGGACAACGGGAAACTATTTTCCCACTGTTGTCCACTGCTCTATCAATTGAGCGACCGAAAGACCTAATAACTATATGTCTTTTAATATATTTAACTAACATATTTCATTAATCTGATAAATTTCTAAAAATTTTAAAACTCTTAAAATGTTGGATGTGCGCATTAGTTCAACCTATTCCGAATTGAGGTAGCCACTCTGATCCTCCTAACTATCTCCATTTAGCTCTCTTTTTTATTCTGTCTATGATCTTTCAAACCCTTCTCCACTCTCATTTCTTAAGATCATCTCGAATCCCATTCCCTTTCTGATCATCAGTATGGTTTTCAACGTTCGAAGTTTACTAGTGATATACATTCCTACCTCTGAGATTTATAGTCTTCTTGTATGGTGGCGCTTTATATTTCGAAGGAATTTTACAAGGAATGGCATGCGTCACTGATTTTTAAGCTCCCCTCCTTTGGGTTTCCTTTTTCTCTTTGATTACTTATGTCTAGATTTCTTTCTAATCGCTCCATTTCGACTGTTGCTGATGGGGAAATTTCTTCTTCATTTCCTGTCAAAAATCGTGTTCCTCAGGGATCTGTCTTGTCTCCTACTCCATTCCTACTTTCCATTAATGAAATTCTCAGTGCTCATTTAACCTAATCCGTTCATATGCCGATGACTCAACCCTCCATTCTTCTACTTATTTCAAACCTGCTCCCTCTTTTGCATCTAAAGTTGCCTCTCGTCTTCATCTTTCTGATTAAATTCTTTATGATCTGAATAGAATTTCAAAGAGGTGTCGTCTCAACTCTTAAAATTAAACACTTTAAAAACTCAACTTCTTGAATTCAAAGATACCTTCATATAAACAAAAAACTGTCTTGGAAACCTAACATCACAATGGTTACTAGGAGAAAACGTTTCTAGTTCCACTAAAAGAGTTAAAACCCCTTCCTGATAGTTAATATCAGAAAAAGACACTGATTAATATTTAAGACACCGAGCAGAAAAATAAAAACTTACGGTTAACTAATTACCTATCTACCTCTACAGTCCTTCGAACTGGGTTCGAACCAGTAACCTTTGGACAACGGGAAACTATTTTCCCACTATTGTCCACTGCTCTACCAATTGAGCTACCGAAGGACCTAATAACTATATGTTTTTTATTACATTTAACTAACATATTTCATTAATCTGATAAATTTCTAAAAATTTTAAAACTCTTAAAATTTGGATGTACGCATTAGTTCAACCTATTCCGAATTGAGGTAGCCACTCTGATCCTCCAACTATCTCCATTTAGCTCTCACTTCCATTCTGTCTATGATCTTTCAAACCCTTCACCACTCTCATTTCTTATATCATCTCGAATCCCATTCCCTTTCTGATCATCAGTATGGTTTTCAACAATCGAGGTTTACTAGTGATATATTTTAATATCTCTCAGATTTATAGTCTTCTTGTATGGTGGCGCTTTATATATCGAAGGAATTTTACAAGGAATGGCATGCGTCACTGATTTTTAAGCTCCCCTCCTTTGGGTTTCCTCTTTCTCTTTGATTACTTATGTCTAGATTTCTTTCTAATCGCTCCATTTCGACTGTTGCTGATGGGGAAATTTCTTCTTCATTTCCTGAAAAATCGTGTTCCTCAGGGATCTGTCTTGTCTCCTACTCCATTCCTACTTTCCATTAATGAAATTCTCAGTGCTCATTTAACCTAATCCGTTCATATGCCGATGACTCAACCCTCCATTCTTCTACTTATTTCAAACCTGCTCCCTCTTTTGCATCTAAAGTTGCCTCTCGTCTTCATCTTTCTGATTAAATTCTTTATGATCTGAATAGAATTTCAAAGAGGTGTCGTCTTAACTCTTAAAATTAAACACTTTAAAAACTCAACTTCTTGAATTCAAAGACACCTTCATATAAACGAAAAACTGTCTTGGAAACCTAACATCACAATGGTTACTAGGAGAAAACGTTTCTAGTTCCACTAAAAGAGTTAAAATCCCTTCCTGATAGTTAATATCAGAAAAAGACACTGATTAATATTTAAGACACCGAGCAGAAAATAAAAACTTACGGTTAACTAATTACCTATCTACCTCTACAGTCCTTCGAACTGGGTTCGAACCAGTAACCTTTGGACAACGGGAAACTATTTTCCCACTATTGTCCACTGCTCTACCAATTGAGCTACCGAAGGACCTAATAACTATATGTTTTTTATTACATTTAACTAACATATTTCATTAATCTGATAAATTTCTAAAAATTTTAAAACTCTTAAAATTTGGATGTACGCATTAGTTCAACCTATTCCGAATTGAGGTAGCCACTCTGATCCTCCAACTATCTCCAATTTAGCTCTCACTTCCATTCTGTCTATGATCTTTCAAACCCTTCACCACTCTCATTTCTTAGATCATCTCGAATCCCATTCCCTTTCTGATCATCAGTATGGTTTTCAACAATCGAGGTTTACTAGTGATATATTTTAATATCTCTCAGGTGGCGCTTTATATATCGAAGGAATTTTACAAGGAATGGCATGCGTCACTGATTTTAAAGGTTTCCTCTTTCTCTTTGTTTATGTCTAGATTTCTTTCTAAATCGCTCCATTTCGATGATGGGGAATTCTTCTTCATTTCAACTCCATGTCTCCTACTTTCCATTTGCAATGAAATTCTCAGTGCTCATTTAACCTAATCCGTTCATATGCCGATGACTCAACCCTCCATTCTTCTACTTATTTCAAACCTGCTCCCTCTTTTGCATCTAAAGTTGCCTCTCGTCTTCATCTTTCTGATTAAATTCTTTATGATCTGAATAGAATTTCAAAGAGGTGTCGTCTCAACTCTTAAAATTAAACACTTTAAAAACTCAACTTCTTGAATTCAAAGATACCTTCATATAAACAAAAAACTGTCTTGGAAACCTAACATCACAATGGTTACTAGGAGAAAACGTTTCTAGTTCCACTAAAAGAGTTAAAACCCCTTCCTGATAGTTAATATCAGAAAAAGACACTGATTAATATTTAAGACACCGAGCAGAAAAATAAAAACTTACGGTTAACTAATTACCTATCTACCTCTACAGTCCTTCGAACTGGGTTCGAACCAGTAACCTTTGGACAACGGGAAACTATTTTCCCACTATTGTCCACTGCTCTACCAATTGAGCTACCGAAGGACCTAATAACTTTTATATTTAACTAACATATTTCATTAATCTGATAAATTTCTAAAAATTTTAAAACTCTTAAAATTTGGATGTACGCATTAGTTCAACCTATTCCGAATTGAGGTAGCCACTCTGATCCTCCAACTATCTCCATTTAGCTCTCACTTCCTATTCTGTCTATGATCTTTCAAACCCTTCACCACTCTCATTTCTTAGATCATCTCGAATCCCATTCCCTTTCTGATCATCAGTATGGTTTTCAACAATCGAGGTTTACTAGTGATATATTTTAATATCTCTCAGATTTATAGTCTTCTTGTATGGTGGCGCTTTATATATCGAAGGAATTTTACAAGGAATGGCATGCGTCACTGATTTTTAAGCTCCCCTCCTTTGGGTTTCCTCTTTCTCTTTGATTACTTATGTCTAGATTTCTTTCTAATCGCTCCATTTCGACTGTTGCTGATGGGGAAATTTCTTCTTCATTTCCTGTCAAAAATCGTGTTCCTCAGGGATCTGTCTTGTCTCCTACTCCATTCCTACTTTCCATTAATGAAATTGTCAGTGCTCATTTAACCAAATCCGTTCATATGCCGTATGACTCAACCCTCCATTCTTCTACTTATTTCAAACCTGCTCAATCTTTTGCATCTAAAGTTGCCTCTCGTCTTCATCTTTCTGATTAAATTCTTTATGATCTGAATAGAATTTCAAAGAGGTGTCGTCTCAACTCTTAAAATTAAACACTTTAAAAACTCAACTTCTTGAATTCAA
>SEYY01000594.1:20000-32500 GCA_009176605.1 Armadillidium nasatum
ATATATATATATATATATATATATATATTATATATATTATTATATTTATATTATATATATATATATATATATATATATATATATATATATATATTATATATATATATATATATATATATATATATATATATATATATTATATATATTATATAAATATATATATATAATATATACTATATATATATTTATAATATATTATTTTATATATTATATATAAAATAATATATATATATATATATTATATATATACATATATATAATATATACATAATATTATATAAATGATTACAATAATATATATATTAAAAATAAAATAAATAATATAAAATAAAAAAATAAATAATTCTGAGAACTGACTTTCTTTATTCCTTTAAGCAAAACATGTCATGCTTTGAAAGTTCAAAGTTGACAAAAACTATCTTGAAAATAAATATCCTGACTAAAGAAGAAAAGTGACTACAAACCCAAATATCCACTTACAAAATCCAATAAGGAAGTTAAATATTCAAAACTTCTTTGTAAGAAGTTTTGTTTATCGAGAATGTTTTGCAAAGTCATTTTTATGATTCCTGTTTTGAAATTAACGGAATAAAATGATTTCACTTCCTATAAACAGCAAAATGATCCTATAACTCAAAAAAAAAAAAAGAATGATTGAAATTTCTAAATATTAATATAATATATTAAATATATTATATATAATATCAAGCTATATATATATATAATATATATAATTATATATATATATATATATATATATATATATATATATATATATATATATATATATATATATATATATATATATATATATATATATATATATATATATATATATATATATATATATATATATATATATATATATATATATATATATATATATATATATATATATATATATATATATATATATATATATATATATATATATATATATATATATATATATATATATATATATATATATATATATATATATATATATATATATATATATATATATATATATATATATATATATATATATATATATATATATATATATATATATATATATATATATATATATATATATATATATATATATATATATATATATATATATATATATATATATATATATATATATATATATATATATATATATATATATATATATATATATATATATATATATATATATATATATATATATATATATATATATATATATATATATATATATATATATATATATATATATATATATATATATATATATATATATATATATATATATATATATATATATATATATATATATATATATATATATATATATATATATATATATATATATATATATATATATATATATATATATAGATGCTTATGATTTAAATAATTTCCAATTAGAGTTTTTCGAATTTGAGTAAGGAAGATATTACCAACCTTGATTTAATCACATTAAAACAACTTTAGCAAAATTTAAATAATTTAAAAAAAAGAGCAAAAGAATTAAAAGAATGAAAAAATAAGAAAGGAATAAACAAAAAGAGAAAAGAAAAACAAAGAAAAATAAAAAAAAAAAAAAAAAAAAAAAAAAAAAAAAAAAAAAAAAAAAAAAAAAAAAAAAAAAAAAAAAAAAAAAAAAAAAAAAAAAAAAAAAAAAAAAAAAAAAAAAAAAAAAAAAAAAAAAAAAAAGAAAAAAAAAAAAAAAAAAAAAAAAAAAAAAAAAAAAAAAAAAAAAAAAAAAAAAAAAAAAAAAAAAAGATTTTTAAAAAAAAAATTTAAAAAAAATAAAAATAAAAAAAAATTCACCTTTTCTGAATTTGGAATTGGAAAATCATTAGTTTAAGACTTAAAGAATTCTTCTTTCAAAACAGATCTAATAAAGCCTCTATATCCCTCTATAATCGAGTATATATATATATATATATATATATATATATATATATATATATATATATATATATATATATATATATATATATATATATATATATATATATATATATATATATATATATATATATATATATAGAGAGCAAAAAGTGTTCTAATAAATTATGCCTACATCATAGTAAACAATTAGCTTCCAGGTAACTAATTTTTATTATGTTCTTTTGTTTTCAACTGAAAACATTTCCTATTCGAAAACAGGAAAAAAGGAAAATGGGAAATTGTTTTCCTTATGTTCACTTCCTATTTTACCTCCTTCAATCAATATTAGAGCATAAAATATGCAAAGCTATATCTCAGGTATATATATATATATATATATATTATATATATATATATATATATATATATATATATATATATATATATATATATATATATATATATATATATATATATATATATATATATATATATATATATATATATATATATATATATATATATATATATAATATATATTATATATTTTTATATATATATATATATATATATATATATATATAATATATTACAGCATATCCAAGTGGGTATTTTCTTTCATGGAGGATTACTTTCCATATTTTTGCCCCTCAGCTAAAATTACTCAACCGTAGTTTAACTTTTCTTCTTCAGGTACTATTCTCCAAGCGGAAGCAGCCCTAAGGAAACACCGTCATCTTCTACACTGGTAATTCATATTCCTTATTTTTTTATGCAGAAATCGTACAAAATCTATTTCTCATTCTGGAATGAACAACCTTTATTTTTCAAACTACTTTTGGTCTAAGCACTTCCGTACAAAGTGTATCGACACAGGTCAGATCAGCCTTTGATCTGGGTCTGACTTTAATTTTCAACAAACTATTGTGGAATTTGTAACGTCTCCGGTCTTTTTCCAGAAGATTAGACAAAGTTTATATATATATATATATATATATATATATATATATATATAATATATATATATATATATATATATATATATATATATATATATATATATATATATATATATATATGCAAATTATTAAAAGTACATTTATATTCTGTAAGAAACATCAACATACGTAAATCATCGATGAGATTTTAAAAAAAAAAAAAAAAAAAAAAAAAAAAAAAAAAAACGAAAAAAACCTATTAGAAACAAAACGAAATCTAAAGGAGCAAATCTCGTAAAAAAATTCTCAAGAATAAATCTTAGGAGATAAAATGCATAATAACATCCTTTCATCAAATCTATCGCATTAAATTTACGATGCAAAGCGAATGTGTCGTTGCATTTCCACATTTTACACGGCATTACTAAATTGCAAACAAAAACTAAAAACATTTTTTTTTTATGGGAAATGACAAATTGCTCGACATTCCACTTGCCATCAAGAGCAATAAAAGGAACATTAGGATTGACGTAAAATATAATATCATTATATATATATATATATATATATATATATATATATATATATATATATATATATATATATATATATATATATATATATATATATATATATATATATATATATATATATATATATATATATATATATATATATATATATATATATATATATATATATATATATATATATATATATATATATATATATATATATATATATATATATGAATATAATAATAATTCAAAATTAAAGTTACTCGTATATAAATATAATATATAATATTTAATCCTCATTAAGTATAAAGAACCTCTCTCCTACTTTTCCTTCTTCAAACACTTGCTTTTATAAGTTTTAGGCCAAATGAAAAAATAAAAAAGTTTTCTCTACTTTCATTCCCCCAATGAATCACAATACCCTCTGCACCCTATCCCTTACCCCTCCCTTTCCCCTCCCCCACTCGGATCCCTCAATTTCTTCCTCGATTTAAGCACGGCTTCACAGCAATAAAATAATATCAGAAGAAAAAGTTTCCAATGAAGAAAAATGTAATCCAAAAACTTTTTTGAAAACTTTCTCAAGTTTTTAAACTTTAAACTATATTCCTTTTTAGTTTGCATATTCGGGTATTTTATATATATATATATATATATATATATATATATATATATATATATATATATATATATATATATATATATATATATATATATATAATATATATATATATATATATATATATATATATATATATATATATATATATATATATATATAATATATATATATATGCTTAATAAGCAAAACAAATCTAAACATAATTTTTGCCGACTAGTTTCGGGTGATATTATATATATATATATATATATATATATATATATATATATATATATATATATATATATATATATATATATATATATATATATATATATATATATATATATATATATATATATATATATATATATATATATATAATATACCTCCTCTGCATGTTAACGACATATATTAAATTGAATCTTGCAATTAAATTTTTTTATTTATTCCTTTTCGTTTTATGAATTATTCTTAGAAGGAAGAAATTATTCCCACGGTGTTTGTAACTTGGGAAAAGACGTCAAAGGAACTTAATTAAATCTCTCTCCTTCGAGGATGGAAGTGTGTCTCATTTCAATTTCAGAAATACAAAATTAATATTTTCATAGAAAATTAAAAATAAATACAGCTTGTGGTGAAAGTTAATTAAATAATAATAGTGATAGCGATAATAATAATGATAATAATAATAAAAATAATAATATTGATAAAAATAATAATAATAATATTAATAAAAATAATAATAATAATAATTATAGTAATAATATAGAGTAATGATAATAATAATAATATTAAAAATATAATGATAGTATTACGATTATGATTATTATTATTATTATTATTATTATTATTATTATTATTATTATTATTATTATTATTGTATCGGTGTTATTAATGTCTCTGGTTTGATTTTTCGAAAGTTCTCTTACTTGAGCTAATGGAATAATTTACTTTGTTAATTGTTTAGCAAGATTAAAATATTTGTTTTAAAATTTGTTATTATTCCTTTTTAAAACTGACGAATAGAACAGTTATTCTTAAGTCTAAATGATTTTATTTGCAATTTTAAAACCGAAATGAAGAGAAATTATTCTTTAGTTCTCCTTCTATGTTTGTGGCATGCAAGATTTATTTATTAAATTTAAAATTCATTTTATAACTAGTTCAACTTATCATCTGATCCTAATCGTCGACTGGAAAAAGGATCAACACTTAAGATGGTTGACACTTTAATATAAAAAGTGTCGACCATTTTTTTCATCAATTTGAATGTGTCGACTTGTGGTATACATTCTTTATATTCTAAATTCACTATTTATATTATCCCTTTTTCATATTTAAGAGATTTTTAAAACTACGAAGCCTTTTTAAAATCTAAAGTATTGAGATTTTATTGTGAAATCTTATATTACCGGGTAAGAAGTCTTTCTGTTCGCATTGCTAAGTATAAAAGTATCTCTTATAGAACTTTGGAATATTTGCACCATTCAGTCATTAACTCTCATTCTCTTCAAATAGATCATCCTATACAGGATTCAAATTTTAGAATTTTAGACTCTGAATTTGAACCCGACCGCCATTCTTAAAAATCCTTGTATATTTGGCACCACGCTCCAAATTTGAATAAAAATTTGCATTCAGAAAATATTTTGATATTGAAGTAGAATCACCCGAAACTAGTTTGCAATAAATTTTGTTTTGATTTGTTTTGGTTATTTTAGTTATTATTTTATTAAATTTCGTTTTTTTCAATATTATATATTATTTATATATATTATATATATATATATATATATATATATATATATATATATATATATATATATATATATATATATATATATATATATATATATATATATATATATATTGAATATATTGAATATATAGTATAGTTTGTATTTTTGAAGAAAAGTGCAAAGTTACGTGCTTGTTTAAAATAGTTATTTTACTATAACTTCAAATAACTTTTTTGCACAAAAAGTAATAAAAACTCTAATAGAATTTATTTAAAATATTATATAAGTAAATAAATTGAAAGAATTTTACTTTTGAAGTTAAGAAAAAGCAAAAAAAACAAAATAAATAAATAATTTTCCTTAGTTTCTTTTAAGAAAAATTTGGTTTAAAAAAGTGATTTGTTTTTAATCTGATATATATATATATATATATATATATATATATATATATATATATATATATATATATATATATATATATATATATATATATATATATATATATATATATATATATATATATATATATATATATATATATATATATATATATGCTATATATGATTTCAGAAGCTTTAGAATTCTTTCCCAGCATCATTAATAAAAGGTTAATGATCGTAAAGTATTTGTGTGGCTGTATGTATATTTATATATTTATTTATTTTTTCTCCACGGAAATACGTGCTGCCATACAAAATATGTTAAAAGTGTAAACATCACGGTACGTTTATAACATATTTTTTTAATATATTCCGATATTTAACATATATATATATATATATATATATATATATATATATATATATATATATATATATATATATATATATATATATATATATATATATATATATATATATATATATATATATATATATATATATATATATATATATATATATATATATATATATATATATATATATATATATATATATATACTAACCGTCATAATAATGATGTTAAAAATTAATAGAAGAGGTTTGCGTATTTTTATTTACTTAAGGAGAAATATAATTCCACATGGTAATGATAATGATGGTGAAAATACAAGCATCATCGTACGTTTATTTATGTATTTTTTTTTTTTTTTTTTTTTTTTTTTTTTTTGTATTCCTCCTTCATACATCTACATGCAATCATTATATAAATAAATAGTCAGAGGAACGATGTTCAAAATTATTCTCATGATGCTATATAAAAATACTCATTCGAACATCTAAACATATAATTACATACAGCTATGTTAATGGTGATAATAATTTGCAGAAATTTTCCTACATCTATCTATTTATCTATCTATCTATCTATCAATCTATCTATCTAATAGTATATATATATATATATATATATATATATATATATATATATATATATATATATATATATATATATATATATATATATATATATATATATATATATATATATATATATATATATATATATATATATATATATATATATATATATATATGTATATATATATATATATATATATGGGGTAATAAAGTACAGTGTGTAAAGGAGAGAAAGAAAAAAAAAGGTCATAAAAAGATTGTCACATTCCCTGAGATGAAAAATGTCAGAAAGAAATGTCAAGAAAAGATCCTTATGACATAAAAAGGATTATTTTGATATAAATTGAGTTGAGAAAATGCGGAGAAATGTTATGATGCTTTTCATGAAACAAAAAGAAAATAAGTTAATATGATTTCTCGATATTATTATTATTATTATTATTATTATTATTATTATTATTATTATTATTATTATTATTATTATTATTATTATTATTATTATTATTATTATTATTATTATTATTATTATTATTATTATTTTATTATTTATTATTATTAATTATTATTATTTTTATTATTATTATTATTATTATTATTATTATTATTATTATTATTTATTATTATTATTATATTATTATTATTATTATTATTATTATTATTATTTTTTTTTTTTTTTTTATTATTATTATTAATATTATTATTATTATTATTATTATTATTATTATTATTATTATTATTATTATTATTATTATTATTTCAATAATAATTTTATTATCATAAAAATAATTAAACATAATTTTATTTATTATTATAACTTAATTATAAATTTATTATTATCAGAATATATTAAATATGATTTCTTATTATTGTATCCATTTTACTTTAATTATCATAAAAATAAATTAACATGCTTCATATTATTATTAATGGATTTTATTTTCTTATAAAATTATTATAATTTATTATTTTATTTTATAATTTATTACTTTATAATTTATTATTTTATTTTTCGATTATTTTTATTATCATAAAAATAAATCAAATATGAATTATTATTCCTTGATTTCTTTTTATTAATAAAATTATTAATAGTTTCCTTTATTCAATTTTAATATCAATATAATTTTATTTTTTAAATTTTATTATTATTTTAGATATTTCTCGATATAATATTTTATTATTAAAATATGATAAATTAATATGATTTATTAATGTTTTTCAACTTAATTTTATTAATTTAAAATAATGGCAAATAACCGATGAATTTAATTTCTTGATTTAATTTTATTATTTTACCTAAAAATAAGTTAATTTGATTTGCTATCATTATTAAATTAAATTAAATTATGTTGATTTGATTTGTTAACATTGTTTCACAATATAATTTTATAATTAAAAATTAATAAATTAAATAATTAAATTAATTTTAATACTTATTAAATTTAATTTTAATGAATTACAAAATTTCGTCAAGAAATAAATATGAAAAAATAAAAATTTCTCAATTAAATTATGGAATAAATTAAAAGTTATCATAAAATTAATATATTTTGGAATTTAACAAATGAAGGATTAAATTATAAAATTATATTGTGAAATAATATTAATAAATCATGTCAACCTAATTTAATTGTTTAATTTATTAATTATATATATTTAATTCAAAGTTAATTTACAACTTTATTTAGAAAATTAATTTTAAATTGATTTCTTTATTTAGATATTTTACTAATTTAGTTTATTAGCTTCATTTTGCAATTTATTTCTTTATTAAATTAATTTAAATTAAATTAATTTAAATTTTTAATTTTTCAATGTAATTTAATTTAATTTAATCCGGAAATTTTTATGTGAAATTTAACTTCGTGTTTTAGTTTATTCGTATATTAATTTGATTTTAAATTAATTTAATAATATATATTAACCTAAATTATTAAAACAATTTAAATTTTTATTTTCTCAATTTAATTAATTTAATTTAATTTAATTAAGAAGTTTCTAAATGTTATTTAATAACTTCATTTTTTAATTTATTTCGCATATTTATTAACAAATTTAAATTATTAATATATTCCTAAAATGTTTTTGAATTTTAATTTCTAAATTAATTTTATTATAATATATACCAATTTTTTGTATTTTAATTTAATAATGATTTAATTCAATTCTTTAATTTATTGATTTCATTTATATACAAAAATTTAATAATTTATTTTTTTTAAATTTAATTACATTAATAAAGCTGGTAAAGTCTAAATATAATTTAATAAATTAATCATTAGGCTTAATTTATTAATTTAATAACATTATTATTGTAAGTAATCGTCTAAAGTTAATTTAATTGCTTTTTAATTTAACATAATTAATTTATTTTAAATTATTAATTACATCTTTAATTTCTAAACTTAATTTATCAGTTTCATTTCTCTGCTCAGAATTTTAATTCTCTAAATTTATAAATTTACATTCCCAATTTATTGGTTTAATTTATTATTCTTACTTAAATTCATATAATTAATATTTAATTACTTAATTTTAAAATTAATTTTGATTACTACATATTATGATTAAATTTAGTAATGAACCCCTTAAACATTTTATACTAATTCATTAAATTTTATATTATTATTAAATTTCATAACTATCTTCATTACACAAATTTTTAATTTTTATTTTGAAATTTAATTCCTTTTTAAAATTCCAAATTTAAATTTCTAAATTTCCTTTTTTTTCCTCTTTTTTTCCCACTCGCTCTAATATTCCATTCATTTTGTCACCCTTCCTTCTAAAGAGGAATTTAGAGAATGTATTTAATCTAAATACGTTAAGGATATTTTTTCCACTAATATATATATATATATATATATATATATATATATATATATATATATATATATATATATATATATATATATATATATATATATATATATATATATATATATATATATATATATATATATATATATATATATATATATATATATATATATATATATATATATATATATATATATATATATATATTGAAGATGGTTTACAAAGGAATAGTCACCCAAAAGATTATTACTATTATTTCTATAATTATTATATTATTATTAGTAGTAGTATCATTATTATTATTATTATTATTATTATTATTATTATTATTATTATTATTATTATTATTATTATTATTATTATTGTACTTATAGCTATTATTGTTTATATTGATGTAGATATTGATGTTGATATTGATGTTGTGGTTGCTCTAAAAGTAATAAAAAGAAAAAATATAATAATAATAATAATAATAATAATAATAATAATAATAATAATAATAATAATAATAATAATAATAATAATTAATGAAACCCATCGAGGAAAAATAAAATAACAAAAAATTTAAAAAAAAAAAGTTTAAAAAAAAAAAAAAAAAAAAAAAAATTAAAAAATAAATAAATAAATAAATAAAATGACAGTAAAAAAAAGTCTATCAGAATGAGAGAGAGAAAGAGAGAGAGGGAGAGAGAGAGAGAGAGAGAGAGAGAGAGAGAGAGAGAGAGAGAGAGAGAGAGAGAGAGAGAGAAATCAATAATTAACTGCAGGTTTGGCAAAATATATGCATTATTAATTTATTTAAAAGAACTTACTAGGATTTTAAAAACACGTAAATATAATATAAATATATATATATATATATATATATATATATATATATATATATATATATATATATATATATATATATATATATATATATATATATATATATATATATATATATATATATATCTTAATATTTAAACTAATAAAAATATTTTTTAAATTATCTTTCTTAAACAGACGAGAATATATAATTTTGCAAAGTTCAGTACTGAATTTTTTTTTTATTCTCCTCCCAAGAAAACGAACATAATTTTACCTCTGACAGCTATAAACAAACATACATATATACATATACATACATACATACATTCATACATACATATGCATGTACACAGGCATACCAATAAAATTCATACTATAGTAATCAAATACTAAAACACCAATAAGATTCATTTATAATGATTAAATAAGACGGACTGAATCTTTACCTATTTTTCTAGATTCATACTTCACGATAGTGATGGCATCCGCATTCGCATCTGCGGAGTTTCCTCATGAAAGTTGACATCCGCATCCGCACTTGCGAAAATTCTACAACCGCTTCCAAACTTGCAAAAATTCTATATCCTCATCCGCTTCCTCTCTGGCGAAAATTCTACATCCGCACCCGCATTCTCTCGCAAAAATTCTACATTCGCATCCGCATCATCAAATGATAAAATATGACATCCGATCCATCACTACTCCACGTGTTTACTTCTTCGTTTTTCCGGGGTTGGCAATAGAATATTCGGTGATTCAATAAAGAATTCAAGGACAATTTTGCAAATATTTTTTTCCTTCTTTTTCTTTTTTTAATAAAGAGTTTGCTCATCACGGCATTTTCTTTATTAGAGTAGGGATACTTTTCTAGGAAGTTTCATAATAGGATCCGTGTACGGGATCGAACGAACGCCTTCAACCACTTAGGTCAATCCCTTTTTTTTATATAATATTAAATTTGGAGTTTAAACTATAATTAGAACTAGATACCTTTCATAACTTAGAGCCACCACCGAACACTAGCGACAATTTTGTTGGAAACTCCACCCATATGTATTCGGATTATAAAAAAAAATTTAAAATAAATAAATTTGGCATTTGTTTATAAATCTTAGGAAGAGCAAAAAACTTTTGGTCACCTAATTTATTTTAATTTTAATCTAATTTTATTTTCATTTTTGTTCACATTTAGTTTTAAAAAACTTAAATTTTTTGTTACTTGTGAAACTAAAAAGTTTCAAACATAAAAATCGCAAGTAGCATTTAAGTACATTCTACGGAAAGTGACATAAAACTCAGAACAAGTTTTAGTGACTTTTAAAAAAAAAGTTTTATTTTATAATTCTAGGCTCCATTCCACGGAGTTAGTTTTAGTAATATATATGCAAATGGTAGCCTCCATACATCCTATTTTTCATTTTTTTTTAATTTCAGTTTTTTCAAATGCTTAATCAAATTTGAAAACAATTTCCAGTCATAACTTGCACAAACACAAACACAGAATCACACACATAAACACACATACGAGTACAAGTACGCAAGGCAATTTTTGTTCTATGTAAGCGTCGTGAATAAAGCCTATGAACAGGAGATTAAAAAAGCGTCGACTCTGGGATTAAAGTAATCTTGCGGCATATTAAAAAACGACTAACTAATTGAGTTTGGAAGAAATTATATTTTCATTTCAGTTTTTATTAATATAATTATTATTAGTATGATTATTATTATTATTATTATTATTATTATTATTATTATTATTATTATTATTATTATTATTATTATTATTATTATTATTATTATTATTATTATTATTATTATTATTATTATTATTATTATTATTATTATTATTATTATTATTATTATTATTATTATATTATTATTATTATTATTATTATTATTATTAT
>SEYY01000594.1:50000-52500 GCA_009176605.1 Armadillidium nasatum
TATATATATATATATATATATATATATATATATATATATATATATATATATATAATGGCTCAGTAGAAAATGAACTCGATAATAGGATGGCAAGTAGGAGGTTGCCACGGCGCCTATGCTCATCCCCATGCTCAAAGCACAATGACTTGAAGTGGTTGTTTACAGACGAAACCAAGGTATAAATGAGATCCAAGGATGGTTGTAATGCAGTCTGAAGTAGACGTGGTGAACATTATAATGCTTGCAACATTAAATAAAAAGGAGCCCGTACCTCCCTCGTTTGTAATCATTATGCCGCTTGGGTCACATGCTAAAATGTTATGCCCTTTGCAATATTCATAAGAAATCGCTTCCACCAAATACACAGTAGCACTTGCCAGCACTTCACAGGGACTATTATAGACTACCTACACGTGATCGATGTACAGGTGCTAGAATGGTTTCCGTGAAGTCTTGACTTCAACTCCATCTAAAGCCTTGAGGACCTTCTGGTTTTCCACTAAAACTTTCTCAACTCCACGAACTGGAAGGTACCATGACTCCGATATTGGATAATATACTTTAGGAATATATTCAGGACCTCATATTGAGTGTAACTCGACGATTTCGGGCGGTCTTCAGAGCCAAAAGCGGTCTTACACATTATTAGTTGCACATACAAGTCATTGAATTCAAACAATAGGGTTGGAACGTTGTTCTCCATTTGCACTTGCCTGGTAGCTAAGTGCATGCTTTGAGTTGTCAAAAAGTTAACGTTTTACGGTGTCGTACATGACGATAGAAAAAAAGAGAAAACCAAATTTTGAAATCACATTGACAATAACATTAAATGGTAATCTTCATTAGATAGGGCTTAACCATGTGAATAATTTGTTCTTTTTCTGTTCTAAACGATGGTCTACTTCAAAGATAGTACGTTTTTCCTTGAATGTCTGAAAATAGGTTATGAAATGTGAAAAAACAAGAAGACCAAATTTTGAAATCTAATTGACCATAACATTGCAAATGCTATAAATGGAAACCTTCATTGAATAGAGCTCTGCTCAAATGACTATTTTTTTTTAATTAACAATGGTTAACTCCAAAGGTGGTTCGTTTTTACTTGAAGGTCTGAAAATAGGTCAAGAAATATGGAAAAAAAGATGAAACCAAATTTTGAAATCTCTGAAAATAACATTGCAACTGACATAATTAGGAACATCCATTTGACAGGACATTGACCATAAGACGAATTTATTCTTGTTTTCCTGTTGTAAACGTTGGTTAACTCCAAAAATGGTACTTTTTCCTTGAAGGTCTCAAAATAGGTCATGAAAAATGGAAAAATATAGAAAATATATGAAATAAAAAACAAACTTTGAAATCTCACTGTTCATAACGTTGCAACTCCCATAAATAATAACCCCATCATCTCCATCCACAGGTACGACACTGTACGATGTTATTAAACAAACTGGACATTGTGAGATATGACGTCGTACTTCATACTTTGTACGATAATTTAAAAGAGGTATATGTTTGTGTGTGTGTGTGTTTGTGTATGTATGTAATTCTATCTTTTTAAATAACGAAGGTAAATCCAAGGGAATACTTGAATGAATGTGAATTTGCAGATGTAAAATCAGACAATAAAATTCTCATTGAAGGAAGAAATGAATTTCCTGAAACTTCGTTCCAGTTAAAGCCCATGGGATTTATTAATATATATATATATATATATATATATATATATATATATATATATATATATATATATATATATATATATATATATATATATATATATATATATATATAATATAGTATATATAGAGAGAGAGAGAGAGAGAGAGAGAGAGAGAGAGAGAGAGAGAGAGAGAGAGAGAGAGAGAGAGAGAGAGAGAGAGAGAGACAGAGAGAGAGAGAGACAGACAGACAGACAGACAGACACACAGACACACAGACAGACAGACACACACACACATACACACACATACATACACACACAGTTAGATAGATATATAGATAGACAGTGAGATAGCGACATGAGTAGTGCCTTGTAGTTAAAAAAAAAAAGAAAAAAGTAAGAGATTTCTCTCTATGCCCTAACAAAGAAAGGTTTTGGAGGGAGGGGGGGAAAGAGCATAGTTCAGACAAATAAATTTCCCTTTATCTCTGTCATACAATAGAAAAGTAGATAAACTGATACATAGATAGATAGATAGATAGATAGATAGAGCTTTAAAAGAATTTCATATAATAGACTCAAATGAACATGCTTTTTACATTGAATATAATAACTTTATATATATATATATATATATATATATATATATATATATAATATTATATATAATATATATATATATATATATATATATATATATATATATATATATATATAAATATTATATATATATATTCTAGTGATGGGACGATTAATCGTCATCGGCAAAATTGGCATATATTTTCTCAATCGTCATCGTAAATTTTCTGCCGATTATTATGCCGATTAATTTAC